>VMDO01011335.1:0-67344 GCA_007922755.1 Pedetes capensis | reverse complement strand
TGGGAAGGGTGGGGGGGGGGAAGCATAGGGGAGAGTAAGGGGTAACCTATATGAATAATGTTTATCAAAATGCATATATGGAAATGTCACAATGAAAATCATGTCAAAATGAAACACATTAAGATGTACATTAAAATTTTCTAATAATAAAAAAAAGAAATGTATCTGTGTCAATAAAGACATGGCAAGGTGCTGCAGACTGTCAGTCATAGGATCAGTGCAAAGTAAAACCGTAATGAGGGATCACCACAGACCCATTAGAAAGGCTAATGTTAAAAACCTCACCACAACATGTGCCAGTAGGGATGTGCAGCAATTAGAAATCTCATTACTGCTAATGGGTGTGAAAAATGGTGCACATTACCATGTGAGTCAGCACATTACTCTCTTGCTATTTCCCCAACAAATTTGAAAACATTCTCACACAAAAATATGTCTGTGTAAATCTTTTTAGCAATATTAAATGAGTCTAAACTAAAAACAGCTCGAATGTCCATCAACTGATAAATAAACAAATTATGGTAAAGCTATAATATAAAATGTCATTTGGCGATGAAAGGAAAAAATATTAACTTATGCAATGATATAGATCTCAAATTATGTTAAGTGGAAGAAAATTACAATCAACCAATTAACAAACCAACATATTCTGTGGCTACATATGTATGATAGGCATCATACATATATGTATAATGGCTAAAAGAGGAGCATATTGTGACAGAGTACAGATCAGTGGTTGCCTGATTCTAAGATTATTGTTGTTGTTGTCAAGATTAGTGGTGTATTATTTCGAATATATTACCAAAATTCATGAAAGACAAACTCTACTATCCTATATTTTACTTATAATGATGATTAAACAATTGTACATCATTACCAAAATTTATCCAATTGTATGCTTAAAATGGATGTTTCACAGCATAGAAAGAATACCAACAAGGAAATGTCACAGTGACTATTAATGTTGAAAGAGCTACACTAATGGATACAAACAAGTTCACTTGGATTTTGGTATTGGTTAGTTAAGGCTGCCATAACACCATACCATGGACTAATGGCTCAACAAACAGAAATTCATTCTCTCACAATTTGGGAGGCAAAAGTCTAAGGTCAATGTGTCTGAGATGTTTCCCTTTGACTTACATAGGTCTGTCTCCTGGTCGTCTCTTCACATGACCTTTCCACTGTGCACATTTAGCCTTGATCTCTCTTCCCCCACTTACAAGGCTGCCAGTTCTACTGGAGTGCTAACCTTATGACTTCATTTAACCTTAATTCTCCCTTCAAAGACTCTGTCTCCAAATAGTCACACAAGAGAGCCAACTCCCCACACGTCTGTCAGTTTGCCGCACTGTGGGGGCTTGCATGTTGCGATGAGGCTGAGAGCTCTGCCACTATAACCTCAGACATAAGCAAGGTTACCCAAGGTGGACAGGTTTTCAGCTGAGCTTCCAGACTAAGACAGACTAGGGAGTAGGACCTGGCGAGCCACTCCTGAAACAACTAGCCATTGAAAAGCCTATGGATAGCAAAGAAACACTGTCAGAAATAGTGCCGGAAAATGAGGACCCCAGGTTGGAAGGCACTCAAAAGACTACTGGGGAAGAGTTGCCTCCTCCAAGTAGAGTCTACTGTGATGATGGAAATCGAGTAAAACCCCAGGGTGCTCAACTTGCTGATGTGGCACAACTCAAAATGAGGAGAAACAACTGTAAACATCCATTAATAATTGGAATATGGAATGTACGAAGTATGAATCTAGGCAAATTAGAAATTGTTACAAGTGAAATGGAGCACATAAACATTGACATTCTAGGCATCAGTGAGCTAAAATGGACCGGCATAGGCCATTTTGAGTCAGACAATCATATGGTCTACTATGCTGGGAATGATAAACTCAAGAGAAATGGGGTTGCATTCATCATCAAAAAAGACATTTCAAGATCTGTCATGAAATACAATGTTGTCAATGATAGAATAATATCCATACGCCTACAAGGAAGGCCAGTTTATATGACTATTATTAAAATTTATGCACCCAGCACTAAGGCCACAAATGAAGAAAGGGAAGACTTTTATCAGCTTCTGCAATCTGAAATAGATCAAACATGCAATCAAGACATACTGATAATCACTGGTGACTGGAATGCAAAGGTTGGAAACAAAGAAGAAGGCTAAGTAGTTGGAAAATATGGTCTTGGTGACAGAAATGAAGCTCAAGATCGCATGATAGAATTTTGTCAGACCAATGACCTTCTCATTGCAAACACTTTTTTTCAACATCATAAATGGAGACTATACACAGACTTCACCAGATGGCACATACAGGAATCAAATTGACTACATATGTGGAAAGAGATGAAGGAAAAGCTCTGTACAAAACGTCAAAACAAGACCAGGTGCTGACTGTGGATCAGACCATCAACTTCTCAGATGCAAGTTCAAACTGAAGCTGAAGAAAATTAGAACAAGTATACGAGAGCCACGGTATGACCTTGAGTATATCCCACCTGAGTTCAGAGACCACCTCAAAATTAGGTTTAATGCATTAGACACAAATGATAGGAGACCAGAGGAGTTGTGGCATGACATAAAAGATATCATTCAAGAAGGAAGTAAAAAGTTCTTAAAAAGACAAGAAAAAAGGAAAAGACCAAATTACATGTCAAAAGAGACACTGGACCGGAGGACATGATGAAGTTAAGGAACTAAACAGAAGATTTCAGAAGGCAACTCGAGAAGACAAAAACAAATATTATAATAACATATGCAAGGAACTGGAGGCAGAAAATCGAAAGGGCAGGACGCAATCTGTGTTTCTCAAGCTTAAGGAAGTGAAGAAAAAATTCAAGCCTCAAGTGGCAGTGGTGAAAGGTTCTACAGGGAAAATATTAAATGATGCAGGAAACATCAAAAGAAGATGGGAAGAATACACAGAGTCATTATACAAGAAAGAATTGGCAGATGACCAACCATTCCAAGAGGTTGCATATGAAGAGGAACCAATGGTGTTGAAGGACGAAGTGGAAGCTGCCTTGAAAGAACTGGCGAAACACAAGGCTCCAGGAATTGATGGGACACCAATAGAGATGTTTCAACAAACAGATGCAGCACTGGAGGTGATAACATGTTTATGCCAACAGATTTGGAAAACTGCTACTTGGCCAACTGACTGGAAGAGATCCATATTTGTGCCTATTCCTAAAAAAGGGGATCCGACTGAATGTGCAAATATCGGACAATATCATTAATATCACACACCAGCAAAATTCTACTAAAGATCATTCAGAAGCGACTTCAGCAATATATAGACAGGGAATTACCGGAAAATCAATTGGGATTCAGAAGAGGGTGGGGAACTAGGGACATCATTGTTGATGTCAGGTGGATATTAGCTGAAAGCAGAGAATATCAAAAAGATGTCTATCTATGTTTTATTGACCATGCAAAAGCATTTGATTGTGTGGATCATAACAAATTATGGATAACACTTTGGAAAATGGGAATACCAGAACACCTAATTGTGCTCATGAGAAATCTGTACATGAACCAGGAGGCAGTTGTTCGAATAGAACAAGGAAACACTGCATGGTTTAAAGTTGAGAAAGGTGTGCATCAGGGCTCTATACTTTCACCCTATCTCTTCAATTTATACACTGAGCAAATAATCCGAGAAGCTGGACTTTATGAGGAAGAACACGGCATCAAGATTGGAGGAAGACTCATTAACAACCTGCGTTATGCAGATGACACCACTCTGCTTGCTGAAAGTGAAGAGGATTTAAAACATTTACTGATGAAGATCAAAGATCATAGCCTTCAATATGGGTTACAGTTAAACATCAACAAAACAAAAATCCTTACGACTGGGTCAGCATGCAACTTCACAATAAATGGAGAAAAGATTGAGGTTGTCCAAGATTTTGCTTTGCTTGGCTCTATAATCAACACCTGTGGAAGCAGCAGTCTAGAAATCAAAAGACACAGTGCTCTAGGAAAAGCTGTGGCAAAAGATCTCTTTAGAGTATTGAAAAGCAAAGATGTCACATTGAAGACGAAGGTGCGTCTGACTCATGCCATGGTATTTTCAGTTACATCATATGGTTGTGAAAGCTGGACATTGAACAAGAGAGACAGAAAAAGAATTGATGCTTTTGAATTGTGGTGCTGGAGACGTCTATTGAATATACCATGGACTGCCAAAAGAACCAACAAATCTGTCCTAGAAGAAGTGCAACCAGAGTGGTCCTTGGAAGCAAGAATGGCCAGACGGTGTCTTACCTATTTCGGACATGTAGTGAGGAGAGATCAATCTCTGGAGAAGGACATCATGTTTGGGAGAGTGGCAGGTCAACACAAAAGAGGAAAACCCTCCACCAGATGGATTAACACAGTGTCTGCAACAATGGGCTTAAACATAAATAAGATCATTTGCCTGGCACAGAATCGGCAAGTGTTTCGATCTGCTGTACATAGGGTCGCTATGATTCGGACTCGACTCGAAGGCACCTAACAACAACAGAGAGCCAACACTCCAACATGTGAACTTTGAGGGAACACCATTCGTCTAAACACTACCGGTAAATCTTTAAGAATATATCTGAAAACAGTAAGTCTGTGTTTCCTAGTATTTGAATAACTGGCAAATAAGAAAAACATTTTAGATGTTGGTCTTCTAATTAACTTTCAGCTATTATATGAATTCTATAACTACACAGGTCATGTGAGATGTTATGGTAGAAGCACATATTTATAAAACATGATAAAACAGCTGGGTGTGGTGGTGCATGCCTGTAATGACAGTGACTGGGGAGGCAGAGGCAGAAGGATCATAGGTTGGAGACCAGAGGAAAGCTTCATAATTTAATAAGATTCTGTCTCAAGACAAAAAGATAAAAAAATGGGCTGTGGGTGCATCCCAGTGGCGGAGCACAAATGAGGCTCCAGGTTCATCCTCCCAGGACTGCAAATAAAACAAAAGAAAATAAAATAAAAGCATGGTAAATGTTAAAGTTTAGATTTTATAATGAACAGGAACCCTAATGATTAATCTATTCGCATTTTGCTATCTGAAATGTTTAACATACACACACGCGCGCACGGGCGCGCACACACACATACACCCGAAGAAATACAAGCAAGAGAAATGACCCAGTAGAGGCTCATGACATTTCAAATTCAAAGCAGAAATTATACGAGCATTATAAAATTAGACTTAGGTTTTTTTTTTCTGCTAAGCACTTAATTAGGTAACCATAAAGTTGGCATTAAGGAAAATAACATTTATCTCATATTAACGTTATTCTCGTGTTTGTTCCTGATGACTTACTTTATCCACTAGTACTTTTCCCAAAACATATAATTCTAAATTTATAAGAGAAAATTTTTTTAGGATATTACCTCTTGGATTACTGAGTAAAACGAGGCGATGTTCAGATAAAAACAACCTTAAAATGGGAAATCAAATCAAATTTCAGATCATGTATTTGTTATGACAGTATGTATTTTTCAATCATTTAAAAATGATGCATTAGCAGAGCCTGAAAGTGACAGTAAGAATAAATTGAATGCATGCTACCATACGATAATGAATGAGGTGACACAAATATACACTTCTGTGCATAGATTTATTATTTTCCATTTATGCTATGTTAGCATCAAAATTTGCCATTTAAAATATTCGAGGAATATTTGAGTAATAGTTGTAATACTTTGAAATGTAGAATTTCAATTAGATTCTGATCTAAATAAATACATTGAGTAATACTTGACTGGCAAGTTATTTTAACAAAAAGAAGCTGGTTTTATATGTGTCATGGATTAAACAAGCAGATGACTAAATTTACTTTTCAATCCAATGTCTCATATTGGCAGACACAAATTCTAGGTCTTCTTAATTTGTGCATATTAATTAGTATTGACCCAAATGTAAATGTCAATTTAACCTCATAACACTTCTCATTTGTGGTATGCCTTATTTATTAGTAGGATAGATTCATACAAATTTCACTGAAGTCCAAGAAGATTTAAAATTTGATTACTTTTGATTTCTCATGAGCTATTTTGTTTTGCAACTACTTTCATTTTCCAAATATAGTTTGTACAGAAAAATAAAGGCAGACAAAAAAAGTAAGACTGGGGGTAGGGTGGGGATAGAGATAGTGTGCTTCCCATAGTAGCTGCACAAATTAACATCCCCACTAAATTAAATTTTTAACTACCATACAATTTAGCAATCCCATATCCTGAAACAATATCAGGATTCCTAAGAGATATCTGCTCTTCCATGTCCATTGCAGCACTATTCACAATAGCCAAAATATGGAAGAGACCTCAATATCCAAAATGGATGAACAGATAAGGAAAATTTAGTATATACATACAATGGAATATTGTTATGCCAAAAAATGGAAGGAAATTCTGTCATTTGCACAACATGGATGAATCTAAAATTTTCATACTCATAAAAGTCAAGAGTAGAAAGGTGGCTGCAAGGGGCTGGGCAAAGGGGAAAATGGGGAGATGTCAGTCAAAGAGTGCAATACTTCAGCAATGCAAGATGAATAAATGCTGGAGATCTACTATATAGTATAGTCCCTATAGTTAAAAACACCCTATTGTATATTTATAATTGTGCCAAGAATGAATATATATATACAGACACATATATGTATGCTACCAGGGGTTGAACCCAGGGCTTCTAACATACTTTGCAAATGCTCTACCACTGAGCTCCACCTCCAGCCTCTAATTTTTTATCTTGAAACAGGTTTTTACTAAGTTATGTAGGCTGCTCTGGCCTCAAACTTTTGATCCTCCTGCCTCCACCTCCCCAGTTACTGGGATTACAAGCCTGAACTACCACATCCAGCAAGAAGGTATGTCTTATATATCAAGTGTTCTCATTACAAGAAAAGGAAGGAAGGAAGGAAGGAAGGAAGGAAGGAACTGAGAGTAATGAATCCATGTATTGCATAGATTGTTCATACTTATCTCCATGAGAGTATACTTTATTTCCAAATTCATCCATGTTAAATATGTAGAATTTTTTGTATGTAGATCAAACTTTATTCAATAAAGTGGTAGAAGAAAAAAGAACTATATTTCCAATTTTCAAAGACTTCTTAGGAGAATAGCTTTAACCTTGAGGTACTACACTGAATTTTTAACTTTTTATTTTATTTTCAAGTTGTGTTCTTCTGTTAGGGTATACAGAAATGGATGGTGCCTTTTCTGAAGTATGGCAAGTTATGCTGAAAGTAAATGACTCAGTGGTTGAGAAATAAGATTACCACAATCCTATTTCTGTTTTAGTAAATTGCATGTGTTTTTCCTCCACTGCCATAACTTTACCTCTTTTTCAGACCCTTTTGGCAGCATACAGAAAACATGTATTCACTGAGCATCAGTATCTGTCATCCATCTCTAATGATACAAAATTTGGTGGTGTTTTATAGCCAATTCCCCAAGCATTTTCCTGATCTTTACATTCTTATACCTCAAGCTCAAATAATGGACAAATTTTCCAAAAAATGAATGTATAGGTCTTATATAGTTAAATAAAAATATATGACCAGTCACAATCACATAATATTTTTTCAATGATTTAAGTAATTGTCTAACTATTTTTAGCCGAAGGAAGGGTATTTTTTTTTTTTACCTATAGTCACTTATACTACCTATACAGTATATGCTTTCTGGGTGAGAGAAGGACCTGGCAATCCACTCCCAAGGTAATCCCGAAACAGTCAGCCATTGAAAACCCTATGAGGGTCACTATGAGTCCGACACGACTCAACGGCACCTAACAACAACAAGAACATTCCTTCAGGGTATGTGACAGAAGTATTGTCGATATTCTTATAGTTAAAACAGAAGCAGAGTGTCTAATAATTTGATCCCATTTGATGAGGGAAGACAAACTGTGGCCTTCTACTATACCTGATATAACAATGTACTTTAAAAATGTGAAGCTAATATTGACAATAATTAGTTATTGTCCTATACGCTTTGCTGTATGTTTGATATATTTCATTTAGCAATCCTATGTAAAGAGATTTGTAATATATCCCCCAAATTTGAAATTTGTTCTGAGTTGGATTGTAGATATCATCTACTATACACAGATTTCAGGGCACATAGTCCTTGGCCCCAAGAAATTTGTATGTTACAAAAAGCATTTTCTATACTAGCTTCCCAGATATACATTCACACTAAAGAATTAACAGCATTTTTATCATTGAGCAATTGTTTGCCAACTTCTTTTTCTCCTTAAAGATTATTCACTGTATGATCCACATGGTCAACAGGGAGCTTCACCTCTTCTGTTCAGGAAGGACCATTGCCCCTGTTGGTGATGCTGACCACATGTAGCCGCTAGTGGCAACTCCTTTAGGTTCTTCCAAACCACTGGTATCACTTGGTTGAGGACAAGTCCCTCCCATAGTGATTCATATCCAAAGACTGACCTCTAGGGTATGCTAAAGCCTAGTTATTTTGACTCCCTATGGGACTAGTTTGTCAGGCCATGTGAGTGCCTGAGTTCCCCTCCCACCTGAGCAAGCTTTATAGGGCTGACCACAGAGCTTAACTTTTCTTTGTTGAGTATTTCTGCTGTCCCTTCCCTCCCCTAGTTACTGATCTCTGGTAAGTATTCTTCACATCAAACTCTGCTCAGCTTCTGCTTCTAAAGACAGTAGTCTGTATCCATATAAAAATCAGAAGTAGAAAATGATTATACAATGGGAAAAGAAGTGGTACATTTTTGACACTTGGTTTTCTTAGTCTAATATTATGAAGAAGTTCATTATTTAGTAGTCTAATATTATGTTCACAGAAGATTCTTTCTTCAAAGCTACCCAACTGAGTATAATTTCTATTGGATTCTGCATGCCAAGATACAAATTGAAGTGATACTTTCAACTCTATTGCTATTATTATAAAACCCCTTCTCCAGTGACTCAGGATAATGGCAATTGGTACCTCCTCTGTGGCAGACAAGTTGGCTCTGTTGGTTCACAGGGTATTATCTTCTTTGAAATGCCTGAAGAAGATCAAAGGGAGCTCAGAACTTCATGTTCAACCATAGATTATGAGTCAATGAGGGTTGGCCCAAGACAAATACCTGATGTGTGGTTAGTCATGTGGTGAGTCAGCATTCTAATCAGGGGCAGAGTTAATCAGTTGGGGCTCCCTGCTCACCATGCCAAGCCTTCAAGCACTCCTTCCAAAGGGAATAGATGTGCATTCTTTTGGTGTATTTGGTTTTGCTTGTACATCATGTTTCTCCTCCTACGACCACAAAACAAAGACATTAATCAAGGTCAAAAATAGTTATAAACCTCAGGCAAGCTAAAATTAAGAACAAGTCATCAATAGAAAGTCTTGCCTATGAACTTTTTGAGGCAGAAATGTCTTTCCATGACTGGGGAAGGAGAGGATGGGAGATAAAGTAGCTTATCTGGATAACAAACCTAGTCTGTGGCAAAGTTTATATTAGAATCCAAATGTAAAGACTAACTTTAGTGATATTACACTGCATAACATCCAGGCTTCCTTGCATGACTAGTATTGATGTAAACAAAAAGACATTCTTCAAAATTTAATATTCTGCCAATATTTCTTGAGCATCTATTATGTTCCTGGTACTATTTGTTTTATGAAATGAACCAGATAAACATGCTTTTGTTGTCAAGAGACTAACTTTTTGGCAAAGATCAATTTTCTTTTTCACTAGAGGACATTTTTAATATATCAATAACAAGATATATGTGTAAACATCCAATGTAGTGGAAAAAAAGACAGCATTGGCCTCTCTTGCTGTAAGTTGATCTAGAAAAGTATTTCTGTCTTGGTATTGGCTTCAGCCAAGGTAGGGTAACAAGTTACTACTGAACACATAGTTAGCAATGGTCACACCATGCCTGAATAATATTTTGGTAATTGTGCTTAAGGCCATATCTAAGGCGCAAAGAGAATGTCTTTATTCAATAAGTTTCAATGAGATCAAAGGGAGCTCAGAACTTCATGCTAAACCACAGATTATAAGTTAGAAAGATGTCCATGGACTCACCCATGTTTTTTTCCAAATTAATATAACATTTGCACAATAATGTTTAAAATTAATTGCTTAGACCATTTTTTCTTTTCAGACCTAGTAAGTAAGTCATCAGCAAAAACATTTGCTCAGTTCTCAATTATAACGTATTATCAATGATGAGAGGATCTCAGAGATGGAGACTCAGGAATCATTGACTCCCCAGAGGCTAGAGACTCAAAAAGTCACTAACTGACAGGTATTGTTAGTCCCATTTGATAGCACCCTATCTCATTTATACCACTATTACAATTAGAATTGGTCATATTCCATTACTTCTAGACAATCATTGTGGCTGAGTGGCTAGGAGCATGCACTCAGAAGCCAGGCTATCAGAACTCACTCCTACTTCCACTCCATTAGCAATGCAGGTTTGAGCACATCACTAAGCTCCTCTGTGCTAATTCCTCATGTATGAAATAAGAATAATGCTTACTTATAGAATTATTATGGGATTAAAGTGTATTAATATTTGTAAAATACATACATCACTGTGTGGAGTATAGTATTATATATCTATGTATAAAAAGAATTAAGAAGTTAAATATTCCTTTCCCCTAGCCACAGGAAATATATCTGCCTCAATTCTCAATAATATTCTCATTTCCTATAACTTTGGTTGCACATTGGGCTGTTCAACAAATTACTATTCACTAAATGAAAAGATGAAATTTTTGAGGCTGGTCAAGTGTTTAAATAGCCTACAAGATCATGTCTTAATTCTACAGATACTTTAATTGAACAATAGGGCTGGGGCTACTACTGATTTGATGTACCTCCCTTAGGTGCCATGCAACTATAATTTTTGCTTGACACTACAGCAGCACTAAATTCAAAGTGCCTGCAGCTGTAGCCTTGTGCCATCCAATCCCATCAGATCTCGGAAGCTAAGCAGTGTCAGACCTGGTTAGTACTTGGATGGAAGGCCACCTGGGAATACCAGGTGCTGTAGGCTTGGGAGAAGGACCCAGCAACCCACTCCCTAAAAACAATCTGCCATTGAAAACCCTATAAGTAGTAGAGAAGCATGACAATAGCATTTCATCTGTTGTACATAGGGTCACTATGAGTCACATACCAACTTGACAGCACCTAACAACAACAACAACAAATTGGAAGTATCAATTCTCTACCTCACATATTAGACAACTGAAGTTGGAAGAGGATAAAAAAATCACCAATTGGAAAAAATCTAAGGTAAAATCCAAGTCCTTCTGATGGCACAGTCTGTTTGTCCATGCTACTCAATCTATTTTTTTTTGTAAGTTTTTCTTTTTCTTCTTTCCATTTATTGGTAAGTGTTGATGGGGTACAGAGAATACAGGACTTCTTTTTCCATTATTCAACTATTACATCACCTTTAGTTACACTTTCATCAACTCACAAGGATTATGGAAACTTTTGATTAATACGTAGTAAGGTTCTTATGGATATTTGGGTTATATTCCCCTATTTTTCCCATGTACTCATGAATTTGCTTCATTTACATTGAGATTATCATTTCCCATTTTATCCCTTTGTTTCTCCTCTCCATCCTGCCTTCCTCAATCTTACATCAAGAGAGGATGTTTGGTGATACTAGGCAGGGGAGACTGAAATCCACAATGGGAAATTTATAAAGGTATAGGAAAAAAATATTATAGGATGTGGGACATAAGGATTTATCTTTCAAAATACATGCTTCCTGGTTTTCCTTCTAGGAAAATGTTGAGTCCAGTGAATTTTACAATATTCTATATTATTTACTGACACCTTTTATTTATGTGTACTTATAACAAACTCCTGCAGCCATACTACTGCAGTGTTGGATCTTATCAGATCTCAGAAGCTAAGCAGGGTTGGCCTGGTTAGTACATGGATGGGAGACCGCCTGAGAATACCAGGTGCTGTAGGCTTGAGAGAATGACCTAGCAACCCAAAAAACAATCTGTCACTGAAAACCCTAGGAATAGCAGAGAAGCAGGATAATAGTGTTTCGTCTGTTGTAAGTAGGGTCGCTATGAGTCCGACACCAATTCTATGACACCTAACAACAATAACACATTTATTACAAACCCAAAATCTAAGTTCTAGATCACTGTAGTTCAGTCTATAAAACATACTCAAACAAGATATCCATATTTTTTAAGAGCAGGACTAACAAGAAGTGCATATAAAATATTTTCCCAATGATGAATTAATGAAAAGACTCTTCATTTGATATAGCTCAAATGCAATAAAACCAAGCCAAAAATCATTACATGCTTAGTCATAAACCATGATGTATAAACCATAATGCTTTAGCCATATGCTCAGATCTATGAATTTGGAAAGCAAGGGAGAATGAGCAGAAGAGGCTGAAAGAATGTTGAAAATGATGCAAGACTACCAAGGAATCTTAGGACAGGACTAAGGACTCACTATGCCTAGACAAGTCATACAGTAACATATCAAGAGAGGTGAGATTGCCTTACATGAGCACATTTTGTCTGTTCTTCCTAAATTGAGCCTAGTGAACTATTAGATTCATTTTCCTGGATCTCGTATAATTAGACTATGGTAGGATATATTGAGCTGAGGGTAATAACAAGTATATATAGCATAACCATAGAGAAGTGTTCTTGAAAGGCAAAAGAAGACTATTCTTATTTCTAATCAAGACTCAGAACATAGAAACTCAGGATTTCAAGAAAGATCAATATGCCAATTTATGGTGGCCACATGAGCCACTATGCCACCTCATCACATAGCTCTAATCTAGTCCTTATCATTTCAAAAAATATTTCCAAGAAAATTATTTATATTTAGATCACAGTGGAAATGTTTGACAATGTATTCTGCTCCAATGAAAAACACTGCTTTGAATTCTTATCAGACCACAACCACATCTCTAAATCTAAAACAAAGCAGAGATATTATCAGGGGCAAAACTACTTAACCGGTGCTCTCTGCTTGTCCTATCAATGACTGGCCCTACTTTCGATATTTTGTGACTCAATTTGTTTTATCTATGTCACCTCCATCTTAAAGTTATAAATTTACAGTTCACTTACTGTTGGTATCAAAACATACTTCATGTTATTCCTGTACTAAACCTTTAACTCTTCACAGGAACTGGCTGCAAGAAAGCAGATTTCAAATTTTGTTATAGCAATTTAATCAAGGATTTTTATGGCTTCACAAAATCCCCCCTCCATTTATTCCTAATACTCTGATAGCTCTTTGAAGTAAAAACACAGATATATAGCAACTGAGTGGTGATACAGTTAAAAGCTCAAAACTGGATCCAGTCTAAAGAATGAGATACTGCTCTCACCTGTCTCACTAAATGCCCCTGCAAAGTAATGGAAGGCTGTGAAATCTGACTAAACCGCATTTCCTTCAGCTGTAAAAATGGGAAAGTCAATAGACCATAGAGATACCTGCTCACCCATGGTTGTTTTTGTTGTTGTTGGGTGGCGTCGAGTCGGTATCCGACTCATAGTGACCCTCATAGGGTTTTCAATGGTTGACTGTTTCGGGATTGCCTTGGGAGTGGATTGCCAGGTCCTTCTTCCATTTTGGGGGTGCTGGGAATTGAACTCGGGACCTCAGAGCCTGCAGCACAGTGCTCTACCAATTGAGCTAAATCCCAGCCCTCCACCCATGGGTATCGTAGTGTTATTCACAATAGCCAAGATAGGTGTCCATCAACAGGTGAGTGGATAAGGAAATTGTGGTATATATACACCATGGAGTTTTATTCAGCCATAAAGCAGGAGAAAATTATGACGTTTGCTGGAAAATGGATAGAACCAGAGATCATCACTTTAAGCAAGTTAAGCCAGACCCAGAAAGATAAATATCACGTTTTTTTTCATATGTGGATGTTAGACTTTAATATATATTCATTATGAAAATGTATAGGTCATGAAACCAGACAGGATTTAAATAAGGAAAGATAATGGACTAAAGAGGGAGAGGGCAAGAAGAAAAGGTAATAGGAGAAAAAAATGTCATGTATGTTGTCCTTATGGCACAATTGGACTGTACAAATATAGATAAATATACTCACTAAAAAACACATGTAAGTAGAAAGGAGACCATTGGTGGGGAGGAAGGGGATGAGGGAGGAGGCTCATGAGAGGGTAAGAAGGGAGTTAATGTGAGAAACATACAATGAAATGCATGCATGAAAATGCCACAGTGAGACCCATTCAGCTGTACATTAAAAATTACTAACACAGAAAGTTAAATATATATTTTTAAAAAAAAAGGAACATTGAATTACATGGACTTAAAGGACATTTCGAAGTTTTGCCTTCTAAGAAAACAGAGTAAGTTGATGAAATATGTGGTTAAAGATGATAAATAGAAGACTCCATTTGTTAATGACCTAGAACCTCTAGTGAAAACAGAGAGAAGAGAACCAGACTTAGGGTGCCAAAGGGAAGAGGAAGTGGCAGCTGTAGTTTAGATATTCGAATTATGAAAAGATCAGCAACTGATCTTTATGGAGCTTCTTCCATCCAAAAAACATTCTGCCATGATATTTAAAATTCTTTCCTGCAATAGCCATATAAGGGAAGGGCTGGCCCATTTTACATATACAGAGAGCCTTGTTTAACATGTCGAAAACATATCTAGAAAAGACAGACTCACCCACCATCTGCCAAGACTAAAAGTAACAGGATACTTGGAAGTTAGAGGTTATGTTCCAAGGCAAACAAACAAACAAGCAAAAGCAAACAGAAAGCCAGATTCTCAGTCACCATTTCATCAAAAATCAGCAAAGCCCTCATTCACAGTGAGAGGAGTACATACTTGAAGGCTTTTGGAAACTCATCTGAACAAACAAAAGAACGTGTAAGCTCCCCATGACTGGAGAATGTGGCCAGGATGGAATGTTGTGGCAATATAAATTATAGAGAAGATGCCTGGCTTTTCATCTCATGTCCTCACCCACAGATGTCTGTGGGATGAAAGAAGTCCCTGCCAGCCACTCCAGTCCTGCAGTTCCAACACCCTGTAATTGTTCCCTAGATTCATAACTTCCCCCTCTTCATCCACCAACCCTCCTCTAAGGAGCACTTTATGGTACATATTGCACTTTAAAAAATTATGTCACATTGCAATTAATATCGCTTGGAGACTTTCATAACATGCTTTGAAAGCACAATAACCCTGAGGATATTGTGCAATCGGGATTGGGAATCTCTTGCCTAAATTATAACTTTGTGAAAGAAAGTGGGTAAAAGTGGGGGAATGAATCTTGCCTAAAACCATTGAGTGGGTATTAAGTAAACTCCATAGGAATAAATTTAAAATGAACTAGCAAATCTAATCAACATTTATTCCATTCAATTTATCATTTTCAATGTCACTCAGTGTGTTTTTGCTTGGCTTGAGTAAAAAACTATACTCTTTCTCTGAGGCATGTCTTTTACAGGTTAACCTGACTCATCATTGCTAATTTTAAATAATACAAATAAGTAAATATATGATTCAATAAATGTGATGCATGAGGAGAAAGTGGTATTTGGCTAGTAAAACTAGTCCTATATTTTAACTAAAAAGCAAGACTACCCAAGATCCATAAGTTTTTAGTGAACTATCATGATCATTTCTATTCACAAGTGAGTCACTGTCTCTTTAATAATAAATTGGCAGATTATGTTAACATCAGAAAGGGAAGCTATCAATTTTATGTGAGCCAGACAAGTGAAGCCATTGATTTTGTAATTTATGATACATGTTTTGAGGAGGAAAATGGCTAAAGACATCGTTTCACAAACAAAATAAAATCTTACAGGAGAATAATTCATTAGGTTAGTTGACAAATAGGCAGAGAAAAACATTGCAAAATATTATGCTTTCCTAACAGTCAAACATGCATGGATTTGGTGTCATATTATATCTGTCTTAATCCTACAATAGAAAGGTCTGTGGAAATTGCAGCTATATGTCAATTACTAAGATTGAGCAATTGACACAAGTATTTGACTGGAAAAGTCATAAACATTCAGTGGACTGGGAGTCAAGTTTCTTTGTCCAAAACATAAAGAAAATAACATAAAATACAGTACTATTGATTGTATGAATAAAGGTTTTAAAATTGCTGTCTGGTGAATTGTCATTTTATTTTATTATCTTCTATGAGAAATTAGGCTGGGATTAACTCAGTTGGTAGAGTGCCGCTCTGCAGTTTCTGAGTTTGATTCCCAGCACTGTAAAACTGGGAGTAAGAGTGGCAATCCACTCCCGACACAATCCCAAAACAATCAGCCACTGAAAACCCTATAAGGGTCGCTATGAGTCAGACATGACTCGATGGCACCTAATGACAACAACATGGAAAATTAGGGTAGTTCCCGTTCTTATAGAAAATGAGAGCTTTCAATGGGAATGGGAATTTGGGGATATAAAAAAATCTGGAGCAGGCCAGGAGTGGTGGCCCACACATGTAATTTCAGCAGTTTGGGAGGCGGAGCCAGGAGGATGGCAAGTTCGAGACCAGAGGAAGTCTGTGTAACTTAGTGAGATCCTGTCTCAAAAAGTAAAGGAAGAAAAAGGGCTGGGGGTGCATCTCAGTGGTCCAGCAATGAGGCCCTGGGTTCAACCACTAGCACCGCAAAAAAAAAAAAAAAAAAAATCTGGAGCAGATTTGTGATCACATAAGATTATAGTTAAATATGCACAGTTAAGCACATATTATTTTACATTTATAATTAAAACTAGTTTTTTGGTTATAATATAAAGCTATTTTGTTCTGAAGTCTGTTTAAAATTTTTAAATGTTTTATCAAATCCTTTTCTCACATGGAGAATCCTTTAATAAATTAGAAAAATAAAGCATACTGTGCCAAATTATTTAAAAAAATGAAAAAATAATTTGTCTATAGGTTTTTTGATCATTCTAAAAATAAATATATATAGGAGACAAAACAAATCAGGCATCTTAAAAATTTTGTACTTGCATTCAATAGTCTATCTATTCTCTCCACCACTGAGCTTACCCCCAACTCCTATTTGGAGACTGGTTCTCGCTAAGTTATGCAGAATGCCTTTGGCATTAAACTTGTGAACTTCCTGCCTCAGCCATCTGAGTCACTGGGATTACAGTTGTGTACCACAGCACCTGACTGCATTCAATAGTCTTTACCTTATATAGAATTAATGTGCATACATACATGTATACACCCCATTACACACACACACACACACACACACACACACACACACACACACGCATATCTGTGATGCTCAAACAAAAATCTGTACTTACCTAGAATATAACAGATCACCAGTTAGTTCTAGAAAATACTGGAAATTTTATTAGACTGATGTTTATTGCACTTGATAAATTCTTGTCTTATGACATTAATAGCACTTTGTATGTAAGCATATACTTGATTGCCATTCCAACATGGTGAAAAGATAAGTACATGAATTACAAATTATTTTATTTGGACAATTCCAAGAACATTAAATATTATTTGTTCCCAATTTTTATCCAACTTAAGAATGAGTTGATATGATTTTATGTGCTATGAAATGACTCCATAAGTAAGTTTTCTTATAAATATAATTAATCTCTAGATAATTTTTAAGTAAGTCCATTTTTCTCAGGAAAAAATATTTTTTAATTTTTAAATATTGTAAATTAGGACCATTTGGAAGTATTCCAACTTTCTTAGGAAATCTTTTGGTGAACATTTGTGAAACTTGGAGATTAAATCATTTTTGCAAGCATAAAGTCTACTCATGTTCCAGGATAGTCTTTCTTTTTGTGGTTTTAATCTTACAATCCTTTAAAAAAATAGTTTCAGATTTAAAGCGACGCTTATTTTGCATATGCAAACCTGTGGAATTCAGCTGAGGGATAAGAATGGCTTGTATGACTCCATCCATTATCAAATTGATTTTTGCAGATTCTTTTTTCTTGAAAGCAAAACAATAGTTCTAAACAAAATACAAGTCAATAATCTGTAACCGTTACTGAATAGATTCACATTCATAATGCCAGCTCCTTATTTGCTCCACCAGTTTCCTAGTAGACATATTTACAAGGACTTTCTGTGAAAGAACTGTTATTAAGTGTTGTACAAAAGCATTTTTCCTGCTCTGAGTTATTCCATCAAAATGCATCCGGCCAGCACAACACCCTTTACTTCTGTCTCATGTTTTGACACTTTAAATAATGCACACCAGATGCATCTACAGCCTAAAACTAAGTTTGTTTTTCTCTCTCCTTTTTAAAAGATCTCTAAAGAAAAAGTAATATTACTAACTGGTCTGAAAAATGATCCTTTAAAAAAATATGTGGCATTAACATAATTTTACAGCACAAAAGTACAAAGAAGACTAAAAGAATAAAGGCATAGGAAAAGAATCATTCGCTTCAGGCCTTACATTCTGTTGAACTTTGGTGGAATGGATCCAAGGTGGAATTAAGTCCAAATGTTTTCTAGTTTCTTCCATCTTAATAACCTCATATTTCCTTCATTTCATCTCATCCACAGCTTTCACATTTAAAATTGTCATCTTTGAAATCAGCAAACATATTTATGGCATGTCTGATTTCTGATACATATTCCAGTGTATCATACTGTTATAGTTATAAGACAACAAAAGAGTTTTCAGATTTATTTATAAAATACATAAATTTAACTTAGGGAGGAAATGTGACTATGTCATGCAAACTTCAAAATAAATCTTTCTTCTTATTCTAAGAGATATGACAACATATGTAAAGCTAATTGTAAGGTTATTTATAAAGCACATACCCCATAAAAGTGCAGAAAGCACCTTATGAAGACAATATAAACACAAGATTGAAAAACAAAATTAGAATAGAAGAAAATATTATGACTATAATGATAAAAATGACATGCAATGCCTGTTTCTAATAGAACCACAAAAATTAAGAGCTTTATTCATATGATCTCACTTAAATCTTCCACAATTTGATGAGATGGCTACTCTCACTCCTGGCTGGTGCTAGATGTTAAGTAACTGGCCTGTGGTCACACAACTGGTAAGTAACACAACCAGAATTATGTTAAAGCAATTTTCCTTTCTTCACAATATTCCTTTCTTCTTTGAGGACACTCTACAAATGTTACTCTTCAATGCTATTGCAGAATGAGAAGATGAAGAAAGCAACAAGTATAAGGAGAGGGGAAGACTGAAAGGAAATCACCATGATGTAATGTTTACTACCATCTCTGTGCAGCTTCTCACTATTAGAATCAAGTTAGATTGGCATTTTCTGATTTGCTCATCATTATTTTGATTACATAGAATTCCCAGTGGGCTTCTGCACAAAGTGAAGAGAAACCAGGAAGAGTAGAAGAGAAAAGGGAAGAAGGAGAAGGAGAAAAAATAGGAAGAGCAGGACACTGATGACTATATCATCTGAATAAACAAATATACCTAAATCATATGGGCTGGGATTTAGCTCAGTTGGTAGAGCACTGTGCTGTAGTCTCTGAGGACCCAAGTGCAATTCCCAGCACTGCAAAAATGGGAGAAAGGCCTGGCAGTCCACTCCCAAGGCAATCCCAAAACAGTCAGCCATTGAAAACCCTATGAGGGTCGCTGTAAATCGGATACTGACTCCATGGCACCTAACAACAACAACCACCTAAAACATATATTAACAGAAAGACATTTATAGCTTTTGCTCATTTCATTGGCTCTCCCCTCTCAAATTCAAGCATCAGTGTAATTGTGAACAGTTTTTGTTTCCAAGAGATGGACCAAACAATAAGTTGAGAAAATTTAGAAAGCTTCATGATGCTCCATTGCAGTACTCTGAATCATGTCAATTGCTACAACAGATGAGTCACACAGATATAAGAGCAAGACATCAATTAAGTTCATTATTCTCATTCTCCTTCTTTTCAAAAAATAGTCTTGTGTCCTGATATGGGCTCCTCCTTTGCCTTGCCTCATTTCTTTTTCCAACCCAGCCACTTCTCATATCTTTCAGATATGAGAAGAAAGAAAGGACTGTTTATGACTTGGAATTAAGATTTCTCCATGGAACAGAGCCATTGCTTCCATACTCACCTCCTTAGGAACAGAATTCTTGATTGTTTTGGACTGACCCCTGATAGAACAAGAAAGCAATCTTCCTTCTAATAGTAAAACTCTAATCCAATGCAGGTAAAATAAGCAGAGATCTTGTTCAATCCCATGAAGCTATATTTTCTGGTTTTAAACTATCCTTCCTAATGTCATCCACTATTTAAAGGGATATACACTTCAGAAGCATTTTTTTTCTAGCTTAACTGTTAAAATAGTGTATGAGTTCAAATATTCTATGAAACTACATGCAAGTAAAAAACAGATTTTCTCTTATAGGAAAATGAAGAGCTTCTCTTATAAGATTTCCATATTTCATCTTACTATTGAAGATTACTCACCAAAGAGTATATTTAGTCATTTGTTAAATGATCATAAAGGAAAATTATACAAATGTTAATAGAAGCTGTATTAGTTAGCTTTTATGTTGCTGTGACCAAAACACTGGAAAGAAATAGTTTACTGAGGGAAGGTTTATTTTGGCTCATGCATGACCAAGGAGCTGAAGGCAGGGATCTGTAGCAAAGGTTCTTAATATTATGGTAGACAGGAGCGGAGAGAGACAGGAACTGCAGCCAAGTAAACCCCCAAAGTATATCCCCAGTGATCTACTTCTACCAATAAGGATCCACCTCCCAAAATTCCACAGCCTCCCAAAGAGAGCCATTTGCTGGGATCAATTGCTCAAACAGCTGCTTGGGGAACGATTTGAATTCAAATCATGTTGTTGTTGGGTGCCATAGAGTCAGTCCAACTCATGGCGACCCTGTGTACAACAGAATGAAACTGTGCCATGCCCAGCACTATGTCAGTGCTTCTCTACTATTCACAGGGTTTTTAATGGCTGATTGTTTCAAAATTGTTTCAGGAGTGGGCTGCCAAGTCTTTCTCCCATTTTTGCAGTGCTGAGGATTGAACCCAGGGGCTCAGGGTGTATATAGTAAGCCCTCTACCAATGAAGCTAAACCCCAACATCGAAGCATAATTTCTCTTGAGGAATGAAACATACGTTAGACTAGTAGTCTTCCAACAGATTTGGATGAAGATTTTCATCTCTACCACACCAATTCATCATATTTTCTCAACTACTAAATTTAATCTACATAGCCTTTCTCTTCATAATACTCTTGTCATTTTCAGGAATACACAAATTGCTATTTGAATCTTAATGTGTACTTTGTAATAAAATTACATTTAGAATTTGAGGGATTCAAAGTTGTTAAATAAATAAAACTAAGTGTTTGCATCTCAAATGGAGTACATGGGATGTCTCCAACTGTACCCATGCCTTTGTAAGTTCTGGGGAAACGTGATTAATATTACACCTTGGCGGCTGACCAGTTCTTTGCTGTTCCTACATCTCCCTTCCCACTTAATGGATTATGGCAAAACAGTCCTTCAGTTTCTAAGCTACCTAACTTCAAAGGTCTGCTGGAAATCTTACCACATCTAAAACATCTAGGAATCACCTCAGCGTCTTAGTAGCTTTTTCATTGTGGAAAAAGCAGGGGGCAAATGGCACTCGGAGTAGATCTAAAGAGACCTGCCTTATCCCACAGACCTCATTGGAAGGAGAATGTGTTATAGATGTTGGACAGGGGCCCTGGGTGGAATTCATCCAGCCTCTTCAGCCCTTTTCCACTTCTCGAGAGGTATATTCCAGATGGTATATATTACTGTATATTTGCAATACTTTTGACTCAGAGTATTGGCAAGATAAGGAAATGTGAAGTAAACAGAGATGAAAAAGAAAGTTATGAGTGAAACAAAACTGGAAGCATTTAAGTTTCTAAGTAAGAGACTTCAGAAAATAAGATATGAAAAAGCCAACTAGTTTATGTGTGATTTTGTACTCCACTGGGGGGAAAATGGACATAGAGAGAGATTTCATAAAACTTAGTCTTCATTTTCCATTTCCAGCCATTAAAAAAGGTCAATTAACTTAATAAACTTTGTAATTACTTTTTTCTAATGCTACTGATATCATTCATTTTCTAATCTCTTCCCGTCATTCATAATTTTATGTCTGAAATGTGCTTGATATATCTTAGCTATAAGATGTGTTGTATATAGGAAACTAAATTCTCAGGCAATTGTTGAAGCTTTATATAACTTTGAAACACAGAGATATTCATTTCTGGTCATGGACTTATGAGGTAATTAGCCTTGGCCTCCTTTCCATGGTAACTTACTCTCAGAATATATAACAGTAGAAACCAAATTCAGTTATCAGATGCTTAACATAAATTATTCAATTTATTGAATGGAAGCATGATTCATATCTATTCGAGACTCCTGAGAGAAACTAAGAATTTGCTGATGTCTTTGTTTCCCATCTATTCCTTTTCCCTGATCTTTATTTAAACTGGTCCAGTTGCTTCACATATCATAGTAAAGGTTGTTTGGGGACAATTCTCTATGGTTCTCTTGTATTCAAACTCACTTTATGAGAGGAGGCAACCAATTGTTTTTATTCCAGAATACTTTTTTTCAAGATAGAACTAATAGCCTAGAAACAAAGAGCTAATGACTCCCTCTGGAGCAAAGCTAAGGCTTCTCCTGTAACATAGCCTACTTCTTGTGTGGGCATCATGTCCATCTCCTCGATCCTATCAGTTTATATAAATTAGGGCTTAAAGGAAGTGGAAGAAGAAAATTCTGACACTTTTGCTGCAGCTCTTTATATGAGTAATGACCCGCCCTTTATCTCTCACCTAGGGGTCTTGTGTTTTCTCCTGGCATCCATGAGTTTGTGGAAAGTAAACTTGTCAGGTTGAAAATAGAGTAAAATCTCAGAACCTTTATAATTCTTGACAGAGCTTTGATCCTTTTTCCTTATAAAAGTGTTCTTTGATACATTCTGGTATGAATAGTAAATATGATAATTCATCACCCCCAAACCTTTCCTGAAAATAAAGCTTCTGTAGAGTAAATAGTCTTCAACCGTACCACCCTGGCATCCGATCTCAGGTATAATTATTTGCCTCCTTTTACAGATGAGAAAACTGAAGCACAGATCCTAAGTAAAATGGTCTCCTGGCTAGTGAGCTCTTAACTTATATTCCTTTAGGACTTCTTCAAACAGGTTAGTGCAAGCATAGGCAAAGAATTTACCTTCAGTATATAAAGAGCTAAGTGTTAGGTTTTTATTTCCAACGTGACTGATTTCTATGACTACCTATCATTTGATGAAATGAAGAGAAAGAAAAAAAGAAGGAGTAGGAAAAGAAGGACCATAAAGAACATAGGTCATATTCTTTTGGGCTATAATTACTGAACAATTATGTTAAAGCTACTTCAGAATAATCATTCCTTCATTCAAGAAATTTTGAGTGAGGTTTTAATATGTACTAAACATTGTTTAGTCTACAGCCATACCACCCTGACATCCAATGTTGTCAGATCTCAAACGCTAAGCAGGGTTGGGCCTGGTTAGTACTTGGATGTGAGACCACCTGGGAATACCAGGTACTATAGGCTTAGGAGAAAGACTCAGTAGCCCATTCCTGAAATGAACCATCAAAATCCTATAAATAGCAGAAAAGCCATCAAAAACCCCATGAATAGCAGAGAAGCATTAGCATAGTGCTGGCATGGCACAATGTTGGGTAGTGTTTCACTCTGTTGTACATAAGGTCACTATGAGTCAAATCTGATATGACAGCACCTAACACAACAACAGAGTAAATAGATTAGTAGGTCTCCCTGCTAGAGAATTTGATTGATTGGTCTGAATTAGGATACAGGAATCTATTTCTTTTTAAATAGGACTCCAAATAATTATTGTCTGTGAGAAGATAATGTATTTAACTAGACCACCACTATATGTAAATAGTCAATATTTAAGAAATGAAAACTATCATATATTCTCAAATCTAATTGATATTTTAGATGGGAACACAGTTAGATGTGGATTAGAATCACATGTGGATTGCATTCACGAGCTCTCTAGATGGAGAATCCAATCTGTGTGCAATTCTAATCAGCATCTGATTTTGTAGCCCTCAAAAATGTTAAAAGGATGTGGGTTAGGTTCAAGAATATGTGCTATCATTAGAGCCTTCAATAAATACTAACACTTTCCACCACCTTACATATGAAAAAGTTGAAAAAATTTTTAAAAAGAATCAAAATTTCACTTTCATTACTAATAAAGATCAGATGAAACAACATTGTTTTGATCTATTGCCCAGATAAGTCTGCTAATTAAATCCCCAAATTAGGTATATTAACCATTTGGTCTCAGAAACAATGAAGGTATGATGTAATTTTAATAATTGAAGGTTTTCATCTAAATGAGACTTAAAATATAGAAGACATTGGAAACTTTTTTTTTCGGTACTGGGGGTTGAACCCAGGGCCTCATGTTTGCATGTTCTGCAATTGTTGGACCACTGAGCTGCACCCTCAGCCCATTTTTTTTTACTTTTTTGAGACAAGGTCTTGCTTAGTTATACAGACTGCCTCTGGTCTCGAACTTGTGATCCTCCTGCCTCTGCCTCCCAAGCTCTGGGATTACAGGAGTGTGCCACCATGCCCAGCTGACGTTGGAAACTATTACAAGTTTTGGCTTAAAAATGGGGGATGATAAGAAAAATGGTGAAAAAAAAAAGACATAGGATAAAGTGATTAAAATGGAATAAGAGGATCACATAGACTATTTTTCATCTTGGCAAATTAGGCTTTAAGATTTTCTTTCAATTACTTTATGACTCAGAGAAGTTAAGGAATTTTCTAAGGTATACATGATTAATAAATGTTACAGCTAAAATTCAAACTTCTAACTCTAAAAACCTATTATGTTCGCAATAATCCTATACAATGATGAATGGTAGGTAAGCTAGAGGAGGGAGAGTCCAAGAAAAGAGATAGGAAGTTTTATAATTACACAGATGAGAAAAGACAGAGCAAATAGTGAGATTCAGTCAGTAGTATAAATACAAAACAATTTGATCCTATAGTGGATTTGATTTTCATCCTTTTCCATTTGATTTATTGAGACCTTAACATATCCTGATCCTATGGAGTATACCAGAGGAAATATAGTAAGATTTACATCTTGCACTGAAAAGTTTCAAAATTTAGTGAGAGACTACAGTAAAGTAGCCCTGTGGCATCTGATCCCATCAGATCTCCGAAGCTAAGCAGGGTCGGGCCTGGTTAGTACTTGGAGGGGAAACTGCCTGGGAACACCAGGTGCTGTAGGCTTGAGAGAAGGACCCAGCAACCCACTCCCAAAAATCAATCTGCCATTGAAAACCCTATGAACAGGAGAGAAGCACTGACAGTAGTGTTTCACCTGTTGTATGCAGGGTTGCTATGAATTGGATACCAACTCGACAGCACCTAACAAAAGCAATCACCTATTGATTTGGGAGAGAAGTTGAATTAAGAGTTTTTTTTCAGAAGTAGTTAACAGGGATTATCAAGTCAATTTGCTGAATTCACAAGATCTAGTTCTAACAAAGATTTGATGTCACTTAATGTTTAATATATATGATGCAATATAATTCTATAGCTTAGAAAAGGTGATAAAATAAAATTAATTTCCTATAAACCACCAGAAACATCCCTGATCCATAATAGGTATCATTAACATTTGGTATAGGTTTTGCCAACCTATATTCTTTGTAATACCACTTAAATGGGAACCATTAGGGGAAAATAGGGTGAACCTACCTTTTGGGACATTGCCTGTGATTAAATGGTACTGGACTATAGTGGCTTAAATAAACCTCCTCAGAGATCTGAGTTTTCCACAAGCCATTCATCATCATCATCAAATGAATAAAATATCATCTGCTTTTCATTCATTAACTCATTTGTTCAACAACAAGGAGCCCTTCAATGACAAGGGCCTGAGCCCCCCACTCAAAGAGAGAATCCACATGTAATAAAGGATAATCCATCAAAATAAGAGATAATCATCCTAGTGAGGGATAATCTGGTTAAGTCTAGAATCCTAACAGTACAATCCAAGAGACATTAGAATTTTTACTAAGGGATCAATAGGAAAGATTTATTGTAGCTCCGAAGTTCCCAGAATTAATTGTTTAAAAATGGAAAAAACCATGTGACTACACTGTCCTGGAAAGATGGTCTGTAAGTTTTATTATCCCTCTTCCTGTGATCAGCTTTCCTGCATCCCCCACCCTTCCCAGGATTAACTTCTCTTTCTAGCTCCAATGCCTCTTCCTTCTCAAAAAGGCTATTGGTAATCACCCTGTTTAAAGAAGCACTTGTTAACTAAACAAATCATTCTATCATGTCACTGTTTCCTTCAGATGATTAATCACAATCCAAATGCAATTACTTGTTTGACTACCTATTACCTGATAGTTTAGAGTCTATGTAACTAGATTATTGAGTCCATATAACTAGACTCTAAAGTATTAAGGTCACATTCCTTATTTATCTTCCTAAAGCTGCATGCCTAGGACTTAGATAATAACTTAGCACACAATTTATTGAATAAACTACTCATAGGCTCAATGACTCCATCAGGAAATAAGATGCTAATTAAATCACTGAGGATGCTTTAAGGTGCAAAATATTGAAAGTCTAAATCAAGTAGCATAAATGATTCCAAATGAGTCTTATCAGAAATAACAGGTAACAGGGTATACTTTGCTGGTCAGTGCCATCATTTAGAAGCCAGGTTCATTTTATCTTTCAGTTCTGTCATATTCCAGGACCTGTTCTTCCACAGGCCAGCCTATCTTCTATTTGCAAGTTGCTGAGGCGCTGTAGGGTTGTCATACCCATTCATGAAAACTTGAGGGGAATAAATATGCTTGTCCCTTACCCAGGGATACATATAATACATGAGTAAACCTTCCTGAACAAAAATTAGCAAATTTCCTCTCAAAACTTAAAGATCAAATATTTATTATTCAACCATAAATAAGCCAATCACATAGTAAGCAGTATGGTGCTGGGCTCACACCTAACATTTTAAATTGTTTGTGGCCCACAACGCAAATGTTTTTACACTGACTCAGTACATGTTGCTGTTGTTAGGTACCTTTGAATCTGGTCCCACTCATAGTAACCATATGTACAAAAGAACAAAAAATTCTGTGCAATGCACGTGATCTGTTTTATGTCTAAGCCTACTTGTTGCAGTCACTGTGTCAATCCATCTAGTTGAGGGCTTTTCTTCTTTTCATTTACCCTCCATACACCCAAACATGATGGCCTTCTCCAGGGATTGTTCTCTCCTGACTACATGTCCAAAATATGTAATATGCAGTCAAACCATCCTTGCTTCAAAGGAACACTTTGGTTGCACTTCTTCTAGGACAGATCTGTTGGTTCTTTTGGCAGTCCACGGTAAATTCATTATTAATCTTCAGCACCACAATTCAAAAGTATCAGTTCCTCTTCTGTCTCCTTTGTTCAACGTCCAGTTTTCACAACCATATGATGTGACTGAAAATACAATGGCACGAGTCAGGTGTACCTTTGTCTTCAATGTGACATCTTTGCTTTACAACACTTTAAAGAGGTCTTTTGCAACAACATTTCCCATTGCAATGTATTTTTTGATTTCCTGACTGCTGCTTCCATGGTTTTTGTGGAACCAAGTAAAGCAAAATCTTGGACAACCTCAATGTTTTCTCCATTTATGATGAAGTTCCTTACTGACCCAGTTGTAAGGAATGTTGTTTTCTTAATGTTGAGGTACAATGCACACTGAGGACTGTCCTCTTTGATCTTCATCAGGAAATGTTTCAAATCCTCCTCACTTTCAGCAAGCAAAATTGTGTCATCTGCATAAAGGAGGTTGTTCATAAGTCTTCCTCCAAACATTATGCTATATCCTTCTTCGTAAAATTCAGTTTCTTGGATTATTTGCACAACATAGAGATTGAAAAGGAATGGTGAAAGGATACAGCCCTGATGTATACATTTCCTGACTTCAAACCAAGCGGTGTTTCCTTGTTCTGTTTGAATGACTGCCTCCTGGTTCATGTACAGATTCCTCATGAGTACAGTTAAGTGCTCTGGTATTCCCATTCTTTGCAATGTTATCCATAATTTATTGTGATACACAGTCAAATGCCATTGCATAGTCAATAAAACGTAGATAGACATCTTTCTGGTATTCTCTGCTTTCAACTAATACGTATCTTACTTCAGCGATGAAGTCACTGTTTCCACACCCTCTTCTGAATCTGATTTGATTTTCTGGCAGTTCCCTATCTATATACTGCTACAGTCATTTTTGAATAATTTTTAGCAAAATTTTCCTTGTGTGAGGTATTAATGATATTGTTTAATGATTTCTACATTCTGATGGATACCTTTTCTTGGGAATAGGCACAAATATGGATGTCTTCCAGTCAGTTGGACAGGTAGCTCTTTTCCAAATCTCTGGATGTAAACCAGAGAGCACCTCCAGTGTTGGATCTGTTTGTTGAAACATCTCTATTGGTATTCCATCAATTCCTGGAGCCTTGTGTTTCACCAATTCCTTCAAGGCAGCTTCCACTTCTTCCTTCAGTACCATTGGTTCCTGATCATATGCAACCTCTTGAAATTGTTGATCATACACCAATTCTTTTTGGTATAATAACTTTGTGTATTCCTTCCATCTTTTTTTGATGTTTCTTGCATTGTTTAATATTTTCCCTGTAGAATCCTATCACTACAGGAGGCTTGAAATTTTCTTCAATTCTTCAAACTTGAGAAAAACAGAGGGCATTCTTTCCTTTTGGTTTTCTATCTCCATCTCTTTGCACATGTTATTGCATTTGATTTTGTCTTCTTGAACTGCTCTTTGAAATTTTATGTTTATTTGTTTAATTTTGTCATGCTTTTCTTTTACTTTAGTGGCTCGATATTTAAAGACAAGTTTCAGAATTTCTTTTGACATGTAATTTTGTCTTTTGTCTTCTTCATGTCCTTTAAATAACTTTGTTTTCCTCATCTATAATATCTTTGATATGTCACAACTCCGCTGGTCTTCAATCATTAGTGTCTAATGCATCAAATTTTTTCTTGAGGTGATCTTTGAACTCAAGTGGGATGTATTCAAGGTCATGCCTTGGCTCTTGTAGACTTGTTCTAATTTCCTTCACTTTCACTTTGAACCTGTAAATGAGCAATTGATGGTCTCATCCACAATAGTACCTGTTCTTATTCTCACTTTTGGTATTGAGGTTTTTCATCATCCCTTTCCACAAATGTAGTCAGTTTGATTCCTGTAGGTAGCATCTGGTGATTTCCGTATGTATAGTCACCATTTATGCTGGTAAAAAATGTATTTGCAATTAAAAGATCATTGGTCTGACAACATTCTATCATGTGATCTTCATCATAGTTTCTGTCACCAAGGCCTTATTCTCCGACTACTGAGCCTTCTTCTTCATTTCCAACTTTTGCATTCCAGTCACCAGTAATTATCATTGCATCTTGATTGCATGTTCAATCAATTTCAGATTCCAGAGGCTAGTAAAATTCTTCCCTTTTTTTACTTGTGGCCTTAGTGCCTAAATTTGAATGATAGTCATATGATCGGACCTTCCTTGTAAGCATATAGGTATTTTTCTATCACTGAAAGCATTGCACCTCATGAGAGATTTTGAGATGTCTTTTTTAATAATAAATGCAACCCCATTTCTCTTTAAGTTGTCATTCTGGAATAGTAGATTATATGATTATCTGATTCAAAATGGCCCTTACCAGTACATTTTAGTTTACTGATGCCTAGAATGTCAATGTTTATGTGCTCCATTTCCCTTTTAATAATTTCTAGTTTTCCTAGATTCATACTATGTACATTCCATGTTCTAATTATTAATGGATTTTTATAGTCATTCTTTTTCATTTTGAGTTGTGTCACATCAGCTAATGGAAGTTTCTGAGGCTTTATTCAGTTTTTATCTTTAAGGTTGACTCTACTTTGAGGAGGAAACTTTTCCCAGTCATCTTTTAAGTGACTTCCAGCCTGAGGGGTTCATTCTCTGGCATTATATCTGACAATTTCTCCGCTATTTAGGGGGTGTTTTCAATGGCTAATTGTTTCAGAAATGGGATGCCAAGTCTTTCTCCCTAGTCTATATTAATCTGGAAGCTCAACTGAAACCTGTCCACTCTGGGTAACCCTGCTGGTATCTAATACTGGTGCTTAGCTTTTAGCATCACAGTAACACTCAAGCCTCCACAGGATGGTAAACTGACAGACAAGTGAAGGACCACTCTATAGTTAAATATAGTTATTTTTAAAAATATTTTATTAGATTTTTCTTACCCTTACACTCTTCAATATGCAACTCTGTTATTTCTTATTCTGTCATCAGAAAAATTGATAACATTATTCCCTAATTTGATTTTGTTTTACTTGAGCCAAGTAGGAATAACACTGCCCTACAACCAGTCTGAATCAACTTCTAGAGCATGTCCATGAATCAAATGAAGAAAGAATGGGTGCCCAAACCAAATTATGATTAGGGGAAAGGATGAAAGTGGCCATAGTAGAGGAAAGAAACATAAAATATCACTTTGCTATTTTTATGATATACTGTTCAATGTTATTTTCATATTACATTATTGAGAGTATTATGACTATCAAAGACAATATGTTATAAATCAGATAATTTCCTAAAGCCACATCAAAAGAAAAAATACATAAGAATTTGTTTCATTCATTTTATCGTCTGTTCAGTTGTTTAGAAAATGCTACTTAACATGGTAAAAAAATACAATTTAAATATTTCACCCACCTGAAATCCTAAGGAAGTGAAACTGTCTCTGCTTCTTTGAAAATTATGATAAACCAAGCTGGCTTTCCCAGAACACCTCTGAAATCCCTCCTGTTGGCTCCCTTGCTGATACTGAGCTACTCAACATTGCTGTTCACTGTCCAAGGGATTCTCACCAGAATACCTCAAAGAAAGGTCACCTCTTTGGTGTCTCCGAAATAGATAAACTCGTGTCTTATTGGTTGTTTCTGTGAGCTAAACAGTTGCAGTCTTGCATTCATTGAATCTTTTCTTGAATTTTAGTTCTTGAATATGTGTTTCTACTTTTTTTATCCTGTTACTTATAAATCTACAGTAGGTATTTTAATTTAATTATAATATTGTCTTATCTAACAGTCATGGCATAGAATCAAAGTGGGCAACAAAATTGGATTTCCTAGAAAACTGAATAAGACCACTTCAATACTTTATTTTGATCTCAAAATTTTATTTAATTTTAACTATATTTACAAAATATATTCTAAACTGAATTATAAAACCACCTGCCTTAAAATATATGGACATAAACTTTTGTTGATAGTTAAAGATGGCTATTTGAGATAGAATTCATTTCTCCACACTGTGATACAGAAACTATCTTAAAAGTGCTCTACAAAAAAGTAATTAAATTAAAAACCAAATGAAATAACAACCAGAAAGTGTGTCCTAGAGGCAGGAAACCAAGGAAATAAGAAAGAAGCAACAGAGGGAAATCTGGAGGGTTTGTGCTGGACCAAGGAGATCTAGGATTTCTAAATTTCTGATGTTTAGATTGTTTCCAGTATCACAGAAGGCATACACAGTCTATATGTAGGCATGTCTGTAGGTAATGTGTATAATGTTCTAGCATAGGTTTTCATCATATTCTGTACCCAACATTGTAAAATGGGCAAGGCATGACATATCTAAACAATAACCTAGAGCCAGTAACAGATTTGGAATTTGGATTAGTGTCCTGTATCTGACCCTACTTTCTGTGACTTCATATGTTCCCTTTGAATCAGGCCTAAAAATACCCTTGACACCACTGAGGATATCCTCTCTGCCCACATGATAAGTGGGACAAGAGAAAGCCAGGCTCACCTTGAGCAGAATGTGGCTCTGTACCAGTCATGCAAGGGTCACTCAGGGTTATTTTTGTTATTCTTCTGGCTTTTCTTCCCTGGTTGTGGCCCAACATACTCCAGGTTCCATCATCATTGGGTGCTGCACAGAGCAACCCACTGGCCTTAATACCTCAAGCCACAGCTGCACTGAAGTTCATACCATGCCTGACCTAAGGCTTTATAAGGGATTATGTTTTCCTCTACGCCTTCCATGTAAGGTTATGGAAGGGAAGTATTCAAGTTTTGTGAATTATGTAACATTCTTGGTAAGAGCTCCAGAAAGCAATGAGCAGGACAATCAGAAAAGGAGTGCCAAGTCTTCCAAAGCAGAAATAAAGAGATTTAACTGGTTAATTCTGGCCTTAGGAGGACAAGGGAACACAGCATTTGTTATTACATTATACTGTGACACTGACAATTTCAGTTTTGCATTGTCTCCTTACTCTTCAAAGAGAAACTCTAGAAAATACAGATACATACTAATAATACATACATATTTTATATTCAGGACAATATTAAATTACATAATAATATGAATAGAAATAGACAAAATATGAGAGTCATAAACTCTAGGTGCCAAAGTTCTATCATGCCACATGAAGACAAGTGCAGTATCTTCCACATACTTTCAGGGCAGGAATTGCAAATCCTCACATTAAAGAATCTTTCTGAATTCAAATGTGTTTGTGTAATTGGAGAAAGTGATCTGAGATCAAAAATCTAAAACTTTGATCTTGACTTTGCCACAGTTAGTTGTCTGATCCTAGGCAAACCATTGGTCTTTCTTAGTCCTTCAGTGTCTTCACTAAAAACTAAGGGGAAAAAGTTCCCATTAGATGGTTCAGGATGTCCCTTCTAGTTTTGAGATTCTCTGATCCAGATGCAACCCATCAAGGCTTCATTACCCCCAAAATGAAAATTAGTCAAATTTAAACACACACTGCTGTTGCATGGAGTACTAGCCCTAACCTATAAGTTTATAGGCTCTCAGCACCCGTGGTATTTCCTCCAAAGTCAGCCTTAGTAAATTCTGAGTGACATGATGTAGCAAATGTTGGTGACATTCTATCTCGATCCTCTTAAGTCCCTTTTACCATTTCTGTGGGCCCAATCCCAGCTTGAGGGATCAGACTTTCTTCAGAGGACTGTCCTTGGGATAGCCAAGCCCAAACCATTTTGCCTACTCACCAGGTGCCCAGGGGCCATAGAACAATGACTGCCTTGACAAACTAATGAGAGAATCTCAGAGCCCTCCTCCCCTGCTTTGGGACCTCCCGAACTCTAAGGTGTCCCATCTTGCCCTGCTTCTTCTGTGCTCTGGGGTGTTCACAGATGCTTAAGATTTAGGCACACCTCTTCTAACCAGGCCTTCTTCTCGATGTCCACTCTATGCCTGCCATCTGAGAACTATGATTTGCCAGGACATGCTTATAGGTGATGTCACTGGGCACATTGCTCCTCTGCCAGGGATGCGGTCTTCCGGCCCAAACTCAAACAGGCAAGATGTCAAGGGACACAGCACCCTTAATGCCATCTGTACCACCTGATTCATGGTGAGCTTTCGTCAGAAATGAGGATGGGTTTCACTCTCCTTCCCTTGGGCTACACTTTCCTAGCTGTAGCTGGGCTGCTGGTGGCCTGAGTTACATAAAGCCTCTTGCACAATCCAGTCATCTACTTTTTTGTGGCACTTTCAGTGGTGGAGACTACTTGCTGATCTGAAGCAGGTAGAAGAAACATCATCCTGATTTCTCTCTCTGCCCATCTCCTTACTGGCATCATGCTCAGCCACAATTCTTGCTTCTGACATTCAGAACCATCTACTAGATATATAGTCAACAGCCATACTGCTGTGGCTTCCAATCTTGTCTGATCTCAGCAGGGCCAGGCCTGGTTAGTCCTTGGATGGGAGAATGCTGGGGAAATACCTAATGTTGTAGGCTTAGGAGAAGGACTCAACAGCTCACTCAAAAACAACCAGCCATTAAAATCCTATGAATAGCAGAGAAGCACGCACAATAGTGCTGGGTATGGGCACAGTGTCGTGGAGTGTTTCATTCTGTTGTACATAGTGTCCCTACAAGTTGGACCGACCTTGTCGGCACCTAACAACTAGATACAGATAGATCAGAACCGAAAACCTAGCATGTATTATCTCACTAAAGAGTTGTCATCACCAAGCCAATCAACTTAATAATAATAGTCCAGCCAAAATAAATGAATCTACTTCATTTATAAGGTGACTACTTAAAAAAACTGCTAATAAAAAATATTGAGCAATTGATTTGATTCATAGATATTACATAAAATTCCTATCTGGATGGGCATTTCTCCTTTTATTAATGTCTTCCAGAATCATTGGAGAGTAATAGTGTTGGTTGATTTTCATATTTCTTAAAGATAATCACTAGAAAATGTGTTTTAATTTCTTGGGGAAAAAATTTTAATCTAGTTGTGATATCACACCAATAGAGCTATTTGCTCTGGGCTTCTTCATGCAAATTTAGACCAGGTAGAAAACATTTACCAAGTCAGTGGCACAGAATCTAAATTAGAAACATCATCATTAAAACATGGTGCACACAGAGACATGACTTAACATAGGTCACCCTATATGGGGAAAGAATGATCATCATTTTTGGCACTTGCTCCTTTGTGCAATACACTCATAAGATTAGCTGCTTTATTTAAATCAATAACATCTTATCAGTTTTTCATCTTATCCCTCATTTTGTCTTCCTACATGTAACATAATTATGCATGTCTTTCAAAGTTTATTAACTAGGCAGTGGAATAAAACTATAATTCTTATTTCTCATATTGCCATTGACACCTGAGTGAACTGGATTAGATACTTTGTCAACAGGAACCAATGATATTTTTCATGCTCTGTCTTGCAGGGAACCTGGTTTTAGGTATCCTGATAAAAGAAGTTGTCCAAGAAAGGCATGTTTCCCTCTTAATCAAGTTTATAATCCAAAAGTGTTGACATGGATTGACAAGCATTGTTCAAACACTTCTAACACATTTTGCAAAACTCATTCTTTATGATGATTTTTATAAAATTTCCCTTGGTAATAATTTTTAAGGAAGACAAAACTGAGAAGAGCAAGAAAATCAAAATGCTCCAAATAATATAAACAAAGTAATTTAGTGGAAATGATTCTTAAATTTTTATGGGGTCATTAACCCCAGAAAAACATATGTACATGTAAACATTGAAGTTTTGTAAGAAAAAAATCTTAAAGGATTAACAGACCTCTATGAAATTGCTTTTTGATAATGAATGTAACCCCATTTTTCTATGTTATCATTCCTAGCATAGTAGACCTTATGATAATCTGATTCAAAATGTCCAATATCAGTCCATTTGAGCACACTGATACCTAGAATATCCATGTTTATGCACTCCATTTCACTTTGATGATTTCTAATTTTTGTAGATGGCAGAAGGACGTGGCAATTCACTCTTGAAGCATTCATGAAACAATCAGCCATTGAAAACTTTATGAGGGTTGCTATGGGGCAGACTCAACTTGTTAGCACCTAACAGCAACAACACTTTTCCTAGATTCAAACTATGTACATCCCACATTCCAATTGTTAATGGATGTTTATAATTGATTATTCTCATTTTGAGCCTTGCCACATCAGCAAATGGAGGTACCTGGTGTGTTACTCCATTTCCATCATGAAAGTCAACTGTATGAAGAAGAACACGGCATCAAGATTGGAGGAAAGCTCATTAAAAACCTGCATTATGCAGATGACACAACTTTGCTGGCTGAAAGAAAAGAAGATTTGAAACATTTACTAATAAAGATCAAAGAACATAGCCTTCAATATGGATTGCAACTCAACATCAACAAAACAAAAATCCTTAGAACTGGGTAAGTATACAACTTCACAATAAACGGAGAAAAGATTGAGGTTGTCCACAATTTTGCTTTACTTGGTTCTACGATCAACATCAAAGAATCCAAAGACAAATTGCTTTGGAAATATCTGTAGCAAAATATCTCTTTAATGTACTGAAAAGTAAAGATGTTACATTGAAGACAAATGTGTGCCTGACTCACGCCACTCTTCCAAACATGATGTCCTTCTCCAAGGATTGGTCCCTCCTGACATTGAACAAGGAAGACAGGAAAAGAATTGATGCTTTTGAATTATGGCGCTGGAGATGAATATTGAATATACATACAATGGACTTCCAAAAGAACCAACAGATCTGTCCGAGAAGAAGTGTAACCAGAGTGCTCCTTGGAAGCAAGGATGGCTAGATTGCGTCTTATGTATTTTGGACTTGTAGTCAGGAGGGTCCAATGCCTGGAGAAGGACATCATGTTTGGGAGAGTGGCAGGTCAGCAAAATAAAGGAAGACCCTCTACTACATGGAATGACACAGTGTGTGCAACAATGGGCTTAAACATAGAAAAGATCATGTGCCTGGCACAATCTCAAATAGTATTTTGTTCTTTTGTATAAGGGATTGCTATGAGTCAAATCTGACTCAAAAGCACCTAACAACAACAATACCACCAACATCATCCCTCTGACAGGCTCAATTCACTTGGCTCATTCTCATTACCCATCTAGTAAAAGGAACCCATTTCAACTCAGTATCTGCCACACCCCATGAGCCATCATTTACACCAGCTATGAAACCATCTGTACTTAAAACAGTGCATTGGAGGGCAGTGAAGAGTTGAAAATTATGTGCCAGCTAATCAACACAGATTCAAAGAAGTTTTACAGACCAGGCATTCCAATGCACCATAAGGCAGTGGAAAAACTACTCCTTCCTGAATATTATAGATGAGGCATATAGAGTTTACACTGGTGCTTCAAAGTCACACTGTCACAAGAAGGAAGACTGATGTATGAACAGCAGCCCTGGGACTCCCATTGTATTGTCATCTCTACTACACTGCTTTGCTCCTCAGCACCTGGGGAAGCAGAGACCATGTGGAAACAGAACCTCACAACTAGTAAGAAGACATCCAACTGCTCATCTCTGTCCTCCTCCAGCAAATAGAAATTCCACAGGTGGGGAAGGGATGTAATACTAGGTAAAGTTCAACTTACCTAGTTAAATAGAAATTACATAATGAAAATCAAATTAATGAAAGCAAGCTACAAACTTTAAGTTCAAAAACTCAGTTTCCCAAATCCAGTAAGAACATAAATATTAAACATCTGTACAGATCTTTTCTGTATAAAATGACAATCAGTCTGCATAAACTTTCTATATTATAGCTATCTAACTCTTGGGGAGTATTGTTAAGTTCTTTAAAAATGATGGTATTGCTAAATAAGGACCAAATGCTGCAGTATAAAATATAGTAGACACTGTCTTTTCTCTCTTAAATTTGGGTGCTGAGACCTACTGAAAATTTCATTTAAATGCCACTGTAGAGCTTCAGAAGCCATGATGGATATTATATAGATTTTGCTTATCGAACCAACCACCTCATGACAAATACTTTAAGACTTCTACTCATTTAACTCTCAGTTTGGGTTTTAGAGGAAACACACTATGCCCACACTGTTAAATATACATTAACACTTGCGATAAAGAAACAAACATGAGTTGATTCAGTCAACTAGTATTGACAGACCACCATAGTTCTGGTTCCCATAGAAATATATATTTTAGAAGCTCATGGCACATTTCCTTCTTGATTCAGGTTTCTTGTTTATTACCACATCAACACTTCTCTGGTATATTTTTAGTAAAATGTGCTAGCCCAGACTGATCATATGTTCACAGATTGCGGGGAGTCTGTGAAAGACTTTCTACTGTACTTGCTATTGGGCAAAACCCCGTCTGGTACCTGGTACTCATGCAGAGTAAACTGCAGTGTAGAGACAGATGGTATGACCAAGTCGGAGACAAAGTCTGTCTGCAAAATTGGGAAAGCTTTGCTGTAGCAGGGGATGAAAGAGGAATGAACAAGTCCATTCCCAGCATGAAAATAAGACAAACATATAAAAGAATGTCAGTGTTGAAGGTCACTTCTTTTGGTTTTGCCAGTATCTCAGAACCACGTGAGCATTCCAAAGACGATGATAGCTGCAGGTTATCTACATAGGTGTGTGGGGCCTTACTGTTCAAGCCACAGGGGCTTAATACATGAGGCTTTTCATGAGATAACGTGACAAATAGCCACTGGTGGATGTGTGGTCCAATATATTCCTTTCCGCATTAGAGAATAAAAGTAGGAACATCCAGGGTTTTTGTCAAATAATGAATGAGACTTTACTAGTATTCATTCTGCATGTTATTCACGATTTTCTCATTTTCACTTAGTTACTAAAATTACACCCAAATTGGGTTTCTTTCTTTTGTATTAGAAAAAATTAAATGTGTTTTCTCCTCACAGTCCTGAGTTCTTACTATGCTTTAGTACCTTCAAAGGAGTGAGAAGGTAGTTAGCTAAATTGGAATTTTCTTACTATTCACAGGTGAACTGCTTCCCCTGGGCACTTTTCCTAAGAATATTTACTTAGTTTTATAGACCTAATATATATTCTTAGGCTGATTTTAAAAAAGCATATTATTTGGATTTGTACATACCTATATGTATATACATATACATATTTATATGTATGTGTGTATGTGTATATATATATATATATGATTTAATATAATCACCAAAAATTCCTGCCATTTTCCAACATGTGGAATGGCAATTCAATCATTTTCTTTATTGTAGGTGAGGTTATTATATGGGTATGTGTATGTTGTATGTGTATGATGTGATTTCCTCTGATTCATCTGTTAATGTCTTTTATCCATTTTATGCCCTCTATGAGTTTTAAATTGTAAGAAATATTTACCTCATGTGAATATAATTCCTCCATATTTCTTTTTTCATATATTTAACAATTAACATTAAAGTCCTTTATTCTTTCTTTTGTCAAGATTTACTATAAAGCCACAATAATAAAAATAGTATGGAACTAGCAAAGACCAATAAATATCATACATTCTCTAATCTAATTCATATTCTTTCAATAGTTTTATAGAGGACTAGAAAATCAGATGGGGATTAGAATCATAGGATCCTATGTAATCCCTATATAATCATTTGATTTTCAACAAAAGGAAAAACAAGGGAATGGAAAACCTTGTCAATAAATAATACTGAAACTAGATACACAAATTAAAAAATAAACTTTTAGGCTTAACTGCCACCATATACAAATACTAACTCAAGATGGATCCTAAACCTCAAGATAAAAGCAAACACTAGATAGATTTTAAAAGAAAACATAGCATAATTTTGTGATTTCATATTAGGCAGTTTTCTTTCAAAACACAGAAAGCAATACCTATGACAGAAAAACTTATAAAATATATTTCATAAAAATGAATGAATTTGGCTCAGCCAAAGGCATCATTAAATAAACTAATATGCAAGCTATAAACTGTGATATAACATTTTTAATTCATATCCTAGAGTTAGGTAGAGCTAGCAACCAAATATATTTTTTAAAAAGAAAAAATTTTATTCTTACAAGACAATTGTAAAGAAAAACTCCAAGAGAAAATAGGAGAAGTGAACATATATGCCACAAAAGAATACAATTGTTTATACTATATTCCTTATTTGTTATTGCTGGTAAATAAGAAAATTGCTAATTGTTCTTTTATACCTTTAATTGTTTTTAGTGTTCTCTCCTTCTGACACTTTCAGATTATTTCCAGATTATTTTCATCAGATTTAAATTTTTTTATTTTTATGAGCATTTCTTAAATGCTTGAGAATTATGTACTATCTATTTCTTACACATATTTCATATACTTAAGTCTTCAATGTTGTCATTAGGTGCTGATTTGGATACAACTCATAGCAATGCTTAAGTACAGTACAATGAAGGATACGCAGCACTGTACTATGCAAATGATTTTTTTTAATGTTTGAGCTCATTGATGCAGTCACTACATTTCTTCTCATTTTGAGTCAAGCCACATCAGCAAAAGGAGGTCTCAGGGGCTTTATTCTAGCATCACAGAAGCATGCATGCCCCCACAGTAGGGCAAACTGACAGACAAGTGGAAACAATTGGAGAAAAGACTGAAATTGTCCAAGATTTTGGTTTACTTAGCTCTACAATCAACACCTATGGAAGCAGCAGTCAAGAAATCAAAAGACACATTGCATTGGGAAAAGCTGTGGCAAAAGATCTCTTTAAAGTGTTGAAAAGTAAAGAGGTCGCATGGCTCATGCCATGGTATTTTCAGTTGCATCATATGCTTGTGAAAGCTGGCCAGGGAATAAGGGAAATAGAAGAAGTGATGCTTTTGAATCATGGCGCTGGAGGTGAATATTGCATACACCATGGGCTGCCAAAAGAAACAACAGATATATCCTGGAAGTGCAACCAGAGTGTTCCGTGGAAGCAAGGATTGCTTGATTGTGTGTTATTTATTTTGGACATGTAGTCAGGAGAGACCAATCCCTGGAGAAGAACATCATGTTTGGGAGAGTGGCAGGTCAACAGAAAAAAAAAAAAAAAGGAACACCCTCAACTGGATGGATTGACACAGTGTCCGCAACAATGGGCAGTAAACATAGAAAAGATCATGTACCGGCACAGTGTTGGAGAGTGTTTGGTCCTGTTATAGATAGGGTCACAATCTACATTGCCATAGTATACCTAGCATTAATGCTGAAAAATTTGGCATCAATCTGATCTGTATTTCTTTGTAGGTTAGCTATTCTATTCCTTTATAGACCCTTCTCAAATTTTTCCTTCTGATGTTTTAAAATAACACTGTAATATATCTAGGTATAGGTATATCATCCTCTCCCATTTGATAGTTTGAACCTTTTTAATGTAAGACACGTAGTCCTTCTAATTTTTAAAACATATGTCTTCATTATTTCTTTTTTACATTTCTCTTCTCTGTATGTCGATTCTATGTCAACACTTCTACTCTGTCTCTTAACCTGGCTTATTTACTTTAGTTTTCTTCATTATCTTCTGTTTCTATCAGGGGACTTCCTTAATATTACTTTCCAGCTTTTTATCTTCCAAATATTTCTTTAGCTATATATTCCAATATCTGCCGTTTCTATTATGTTCTTAGTTATTATTGCTTTACTCTTAAGTCAGATAGAGACTATAAACATATGTACATACAGTCTGTAAACATACATGTACTTATATGTGCTCTTAACTTTTAATGTACATTTGTTATATTTCTTGGTCCGCTTGTTCCAATAATTCTGTTCCATGAAACTGATATTCAAATATCTATTTAATGATTATACTCCACAGGTATCTATTTATTTTGATATGTGAGCATCAGTTACTCTTCTGGTAATGTGCATTGGTATGGATAGGAAAAGTAGGTCTGTTTGTGTCCATCTCTTCACTGTATTTACAGAGAAGGGACAGGGTGTTCCCTGGAACAGAGCGCCAAGCCTCACACAATCGTGTTTACCACTATACAAGTCTTCTAGTCAGAGATTCACCTTTAAACTACTTTAAATAAGCAATTTGAGAAAAGGCCTTTTGTTTAGTTCACAAAGGTGTCTGGGCAAATTGGAGGAAGATCCTTGGAGAAATAAATGCCCAAGACCAGCAGCTACTCAGACTCATCATCAACTGCAAACCTTCTGCTTCATAGCATTAGTGGCCTGGGTTGTCCTGACGCTTTTCATGGCAAAGGAGCAACTAGTGATTACGCTAAGGTGATGCATGGAAAGGTAAAAGCAGACCTAAAAGTTCTCCCCCAGCCTATTCACCTGCAGCTGCCTCCTATCAGCCTGGGCTCTGGCCACAAACACACCAAGGCTCTTCGCTCTCAGCCACTGGTTCTTGGTGGTTTGCATTCCCAACTTGGCATTTAATCAATTTTTGCTATTTTGTCTTACCTATGTTTTCCATCAGCTTTTATAGTTTCTGTAGGATTAACTAAGAAGAAAACAGCCAGCAGCCCACCCAAGTCCACCAAAGCAATAGGTACTAGATTCTTCTGTTGTAGCATTCTGTGTCTGGGCATTTAGATTATCTTTTCAATTCATAACTTCTTTTTAAAATTAAATCTATGAAATTTATAAATTTTTCATAAATAAATAATTTTAGGGTTTATTAAATAGTATTTCTCTCATTTTAAGTATACTTATTTTTACTTTTCCCCTTATAGTTACTTTCCTTGCTATCTTTAAGACTTTGAGGGAATTCTTAAGTTGTAGGATTAGTTCAGATATTTTCTATTTTTCTGTATGTGTTGCTCAATTTATATAGAGTAACACTATGAATTTTCCTCTGAAAACTTCTTCGGATAAAATTCCTGGGTTTTAATATATGCTATTTCCTTTATCAAAAATAATGCATTTGCACTTATTATTTTATCCATTCTTCCAAAAATAATAAAATACTTTTGCCCATTAAAGAAAAAAAATTTCAAGGATTAACAGTTGGTGTGGTAGCTCTAAAATAAAAACTCAGAAACTACCAATGCTTAATGCTGTTGTTGTTAGGTGCCGTCAAGTCGAGTCCGACTCACAGTGACCCTCATACGGTTTTCAATGGCTGACTGTTTCGGGATTGCCTTGGGAGTGGGTTGCCACATCCTTCTCCCATTTTGCAGTGCTGGGGATTGAACTCGGTGCCTCAGAGACTGCAGAGTAGTGCTCTACCAACTGAGCTAAATCCCAGCCCACATAAGCATAATGAGCAAAATAAAATCACCTCCACAGCCTTGAAAGTCTCTGAGTAATTTTCTAAACAGTTGATTTTCCTTAGAAATCACATTTCCCATTTTAGTGCATTAACTAGATCTTCACCGGGCATCTATGTTGTATTCGTACAAGCAAGCCATATGTAACACCTCCCCTCTGGTACCAAAGTGCCAATCATTTCACATAATTAACTTCCTAATGATCCTGAAACATTTGCTTTATACCTGAATGATCTCATTCCAACAGTAGACAATTTTGTGGAACATTTGAAGAGTGAAATTTATAGCTAAACCCATGCAAATGCGTTGGTAGACAGTGTGGGAAAGAAAAGCTCAGAATCAAACCTTTTGCCAATGAAGTGTATATTTTCTCTGACAGAAGTGAAGTGATATATGGCATGTCACAGCTAAGTGGTAAAAATACCATGACCTTTCATCAGTCTCAATTATTAGAAGTAATAGCCTCAGGCTGAAATCCTGGGAATCCCTGACAATATTTAACACACAGAAAAACTATAGAATCTAATGCAAAGTGTTTGGGCAAACGGTGGTGTGATAGGGTTGCGTAGTGGTCCATTCATCATTTTGTTTTGCTCTGTTTTGTTTTGCTTCCTGCTTACTCTAGGGCTGACATCTACCTATTAAGTCTTTCCCTGGGTCATCTCTCACTCCTGAAGAGGCAAACAAGAAATCCCACCAGGATTGCATTTTCAGAGGGAAAGGGGAAGTTTTATTTTTGGTGCCATCATCATCTTATCAGGCAACAAGAAAACTGTTATTCCCAATAGACCCCTTCCTGCTGCTTCCAAAGCCTCGTGTGGATGAGTAGCCCAACCTGCAAGTCTAAGAAAAGTAAACCACTGTTTTGTGAAATGGTAATATTTTTCAGTAGCTCAAGGCCACGCCTTGCTGATGAGGGAAGGCAGGTCTAAATGAGCTCTGTAAACAGCCTGTGACAATCTACCAGGGGAGAAGAAGAGATGGGTGGAATTAAGAGAAGGAGTGATTCAAGAAAGGGCTAGATCTTTCACTGAACTCAGTAGGCTGAGTTTTCTCAGTGGAGCACCTAGCCTCATCTCACTGAAATGGGCAGTGACAAAGGGAAAAAAGAGTGCTCTTGATCAGAGACAGAATCCAGAAATGTTTGTTTGCCCTTTTCTCTGAAATTTAGCACTTTTCTTAACTAGGAACTTTATATACATATAAACCACAACAGCATTCACAATACTTCTGACTGTTGCCAACAGAAATCACATATGTGATATCACATACCTCATCTCAGTTGTAGTGTTGTTGTTGTTAGGTGATGAGGAGTCGGTATCTGACTAATAGCGACCATACATACAATAGGCAAAACACTACTGTAAGTGTTTCTCTGCTGTTCATAGGGTTTTCAATGGCAGATTGATTTTGGGGAGTGGGTTGCCAGGTCCTTCTCCCAAGCCTACAGCACCTGGTGTTCCCAGGCAGTCTCCCATTCAAGTACCAACCAGGCTGGACCCTGCTTAGCTTCTGAGATCTGACAGGATAGGATGCCACAGGGCTACAGCTGCAGGACAGTTGTAGTAGATTTTATGAAATATCATTTGTTTCCATTGGGATGCTTTGCATTTTATTTTATGCATTTATAGTTTTTTTTTTCTGAGAAGGGGATCTACAGGCTTCACCATACTTCATTGTCCTTAGGAAGCTTGCTTTCCAAGACATTATGTCATTACTATAGATTAGATCATCACTAAGACGATTTATATCATTAGGTGAAGCTGCTCCCAAAATTCCTCCAGGGTCTGTGTGTGTGAGCTCAGTTCACAGACATTTGACACACTGTGGTCATTATGAGGAACCCAGACCACGTCCAAGAGTTATGTTCCTATTAACAGAGGGCTAGGCCCAGCAGTAGCATCAAGAAACAAGGACGTTTTTCAAAGTTTATAAGATATGATTTTAAATATGCCAAGTATCATTTTGACATTGTTTTTTTAAATATGCCCAAACATATAATTTACGTCAGAATAAGGGCTGAGCATAGACCTCAGCCCCTCTCTATGGCCCCTTTTGGACTTCAGAAACCTGAGCTCTGGGAGAAAGGTTGTTGTTGTTGCTGTTAGGTGCCGTCCATAGAGTGGGTGTTTGATTCATAGCGACCCTAGGTATAATGCGCCAAACACTATTGTCGGTGCTTCTCTGCTGTTCATAGGGTTTTCAATGGCTGATTATTTTTTGGAAGTGGTTTGCCAGGTCCTTCTCTCAAGCCTACAGCACCTGGTGTTACCAGGTGGTCTCCCATCCAAGTACTAACCAGGTCCAACCCTGCTTACCTTCCGAGATCTGACAGGATCAGACACCACAGTGGTATGGCCGCAGGCAGAGAGAAAGATTAAGAACTAGGTTTTGCTTCCATTGTGATAATCTCTGAGTCCCTGGGAGTCTCCTGACACCCAATATATAGCCCAGGTCCTGAACAGTTCAAGTGATGAGACTGCATCAGGAGACTCTGTGAGGGGGAGAGCGTCACCACAGGAAAGTAGAAGATGGCAGCCTTCAGGATTGTAGCCTAGTACACGTGTCCGAGAAGAACCTCTGCCTCACCCAGGCAGACACTTACAAAGCAAGAGACAGCTTGAAGTACCTGCCCAGCCCCAAGAGAACCAGGTCATCTCAGAACAGTGCCAGTCAAGGGAGACCTGCCTCTTCCCATTTCTGCCCTGTCCTCACCTTGCTGCAGAAGCTGGCAGAGATTAGAACCCAACGTTAGCAAGCCAGGGGGAAAGAGAAGGAAGTACTAAAGACAACACCTCCCTCCCCTAGAGTTCTGTAGGCAGCAGGCTCCAATCAGAGCAGTGAGAAATTTTCACTTTAAATCTAGTTTGGAGTTTTGCGCATTAAATGTATCTGTACCTTCTAATATCTGAATCAGGATTCTGTCTGGTATTTGGCCCTGGGATGCACACCTGTAATTCCAAGGACTCAGGAGGCTGAGGTGGGAAGATCTCCAGTTGGAGGTCAGAGGCAGCCTGCCCAACTTAGGGAGACCCTGTTTCAAGATATAAAAAATAAAATTGAAAGAGCTGATGATGCAGCTCAGTGGTAGAGCACTTGTAAAATTTGCATGAGGCCCTGGTTCAAGACCCACAGTATTGAAAAAAAAGATAATAAAATTAAGAAAGGATCCGTGGGACTTCTTACTAGCATAGTCATCTCACAGCCAATGATAAAGCTTAGACAAAGAAAGAAATTTCCCCAACAAATTTTAAAGATACAGTAGAAGACAAAATCAAGTGGCTTTACGATTATACTCCATGAGTCTCAGATGGTCAGTATAAAGTTTATATTGATTTTTGTCTTTTTCCTTAGTTGTATAAAACTTCTACTGCAGCTAATTTGGTTCAGTTACAGATATCCAGACAGGTCCAGCTATTTGTTTCCAGGTTTATTCTTACACAGAAAGCCTCTTCATTTTGTTCCAATGCACTATAAACTCCACCTTCCCATCTGGTCTGGCTCAAACCCATTGCTTCAGCAATATTTTATTTAGCTACACAGTCATATTGATTCCCTCCTCCTAATTTCTATTACTTTTTTGCTTTACCATTTAATTGGCTTCAATTACTATATTCCATTTTTGCATAATCTTGTACATTTATTATCTGTATTTATAAATAATTTGGAGGCTACCATGAAGTTCTGTGTCCCTGGGCTGTACATCTATTATGTAATAACTACATATTAAATTGAATTTTAATATTTCCCACTAGATATCTTACATACAAATAGCATACTGCAAACCAATTAAAAACCTTTTTATTAAAAATCTTTTAATACGAAAGGATTCTTTTTATTTGCATGTCTTTCATTACAGACAGGATTTTTTTCAATCCCTTTTTTTAAAAGATTGAAAAAAGAAAATTTCTTTTTTGACATTGTAAGTAACTAACTTCTGCTCTAAGAAAATCTAGACATCCATTTCTTGTCTTTTCAAATATGAATGTAAAGGAAAACCTTATTCTCAGTCATCTCTGCAAATGCAGGACCTCCATCTGGGAATATTATCTGTTTATATGTAAATATTCTAGGGAACACTTTAAAGAGATCTCTGTTTTATTTAAAGTACATGAAAGGTTGGAGGCCTAGAAAGGTGTCTTAAGGGTCTTGTGTATTTTAGAGAGGAACGTCAGGAATGTGGACTTCACAGCTTGTAAAACAATAACTTCTTTGATTGGACCTTCAGTTTCGCTTTGCCTTGCAATGTCTGCTTTTAAATTCAAAGGTAAATCTAACTTAGGGAGGAGATATTTCTGTTTGTCCGTTTCAAAGGCAATTTGTTTTCATTTTTTTTCTTAAGCCATAAATCTTTTGAAATTTGAACTCTACCCTTGTTTACCACTGTGGTATTGCTTTAGAGGTTAAAGTTTGTAACATAGCCCCTTCTCTATTCCTGAAAGGCAGGCAGAGACAGAAAAAGGCCAGTTGGGAAATTCTGTTGGTAAAACTATTCCCAATGATCCTATTTAAGGCAGATTACATTTGCTGATCAAAAGCATGCCTCTCATTTATTTTTTCTTAATGTCATAGTGAAAGTAGCTCCCACCAATAAAATAAAATAGGTCCCCTGTCATCTAATCAAACATCTACCAAGAAACGCTCCATTTCTGCACTCACACAAAAGCTTTCCTGATTTTGTGCTTTTCTCAGTACTTATCCAACATTAAATATTAAGTCTTCTTGATGTTCTCCCTATTTTTGTAAATTTCTCAATATATCTTTCAATATTTGGGTTAATTCTCTTTTGTGTCATATTGCTGAAACATTGATAAACAACAGAGATTTCCTGGTTTCCATCCTGTAAGATGACTGTATTATTATATAACTAAGAATACCTAAAGTTGCTTTCTATTAATAAAGTCAATCAATTTATGCTTCTCTTTTATTCCATTGTAATAAGATTTAAAAACAAGAAGAAACTTTGTGTCAGAGACATATATTTGAAAGTTAAGTCTGAATTTTAATATCATAAATAGCCCATTTTCAAATGATTCCTTTATGAGCAAAGAAATAAAAATCAGATCAGGAAAATTGCTTCTTGGTTTCCTGAGATACTGAGACCCATGTAAGACTCAGATTGTCTGTAAGATCATAGGGGTGGGTAAACTACAGCCCTTAGGCCCAAAGGACTCACCACCTGTTTTTGTGTGTAAGCTAAGACACTTTAAAACTGTTGGAAAAAAAAAGAAAGGAAACACAAAAGAAAACGGTATTTCATGAAATGTGAGAAACATGAAATTTTACTCTATGTTCATAAAGAAAGATTTTTGGACCACAGCCATGCTCATTTATTTACATTGTGTCTATTGCAGCATTCATGAAACAGCAACAGAGCTGAACAGTTGACACAGAGATCTTATGACTCACCAGTCCGAACATATTTACTATCTAGTTGTCTATAAGAAATGTTTTATGTTATACCTGGTTTGGGGAATACTTCCACTGATATCAGCACACATGCCTATGGACCATTAAGTTGTGATCAAGTATGATTGCTATAAATCATATAAGTACCACATGCTAACTAATTATGCCATTGGACCTCCTGTGATTGCTATAAATCAAATCTTGAAATATCACCTGTCTAGTCTTCTAGGTGTGATGACTTTATCAGTTCTCTGGCACAAGAGGTGATGATTTAACCTTAGTCTTGGATTCAGTTTTCCTTTGACCAACAACATAACTATCTTCAAAACAAATAGGTAAAACTATGAAATATATCCCTGAGTAGAACAGCCCATACTACTGATCATAGCATCATTAGCTTCGTGCATGGACATACCTGCTCATATGTATTTTGATCAGAATGCATATGATCCATATCTAAATTTCATACACAGTTAAACTTGCATTCCAGTAAAGCCTTATTATTTATTGCACTTAATTCTTCCTCCAAAAATAGCCTAGGGCTAGAAGATGTAGCTCAGTGGTAGCGTACTAAGCTGACATGAGTGAGTCCCTAGGTACAATTCCCAGCTCCACAAAAGAGATGGGGCAGGGGGGAGAAATGATAAACTTCTCAAATACCAAATATACAAACATATGCTGTTAGATTTTCAAAATGAGCTACACTGCAGTGCTGTAACAGAATGGTTTTTTTAAATGAGAAACATCTCCTGTCTGTTCAACACTCAGTTGCAGGAAAATAAACTCAGACTGTGGGGGGAGAAAAAGGAAACTTACTGGCTTATGTCACTGAGAAACCTGTGGATTAAAATGATGGCGAACTGGAACAAGTTTCCTTTCTCTTCTGCTTTAGTTTGTCTCTGCTTTACTCCAAGTATTACCTTCATTCTCAGGCTACAGGTGGTGGGTGTAGCATTTTAGGATACACCTCCCTAAATCCAAGTCCAATAAAATAAGAGCATCTACTCTCAGTTGTTATAGCGCAAAAAGATAGACCTACCAGGATTGGAACAATTTGTGCATAAGAGGGATTTGGAGCTCTGATTGGCCAAGCCTGGGAGTCACGCCTTTTCCTGGTCATGTCTGGAATCCCAGTCATCTACTCATTCCAAAGAAAGAGGAAGAAGGGACCCTCAAAAGAAAGCTGAGGTTTTCTTGTCAGAATAAGGGAGAAAGGATGTCAAACCAGGAAAATTACTCATAAAACTAAATTGTTCTTACCATATTTAGACCTGTCATATAAAGAGTACATAATTTTTTATTAATTGCTAATTCAGTTTTATTTTCTGCAAAAAAGCTTTAAAGTCTTATATGAAAAAGATGAGAAAGCAAAGAGAAATTAAGAGGAAGTCAGAGTAGGTGTTAGACTCTGTTTCACTAGGGCTATGACCCAACCAACTCCAAACTTGAGACCAATCGACAGAAAACAAGTAAGGATTCGCCCACTAACTGCAGTTTTTCACCAGCTATCCCCTTGATGGGCCTCAAGAACTCTGCTTCCTTCTAGAGCAAGACACCAGGCTAACAAAAAGCTGTCTAGGACGCTCTCCAAAGAAAATGGTACCTGAATGACTTCAGCACTCTGGTCTCTTAGGAAGAAGGGATTCTTAATGGCATCTAGGATGAGCCTAGGATGAGCCCTACTGTTTGACTTATGGGCTAGTGTTCAGCTTCCACCTGCTCTTTAAGGCCTTTACAATTATCACCCCATACTTTTTCTCTATAACTCTATCTATTAAAGAGAAACAATACCACATAAAGCAAAGCCCTTCATTTTCTTTGGTCTTGAGTAATATCCATGTTCTCCTCTTCTGTCCCAATCTAGGGCTCTGTGTCTATGAGTTCCCTGAGTTTACACGGGTGTTTAGTTTTGAAACACCTCTTTAGTTGAAAAAGCGTTAAATGAGATACCACAAAACATGTGTATTTTAAAAAGATTAGAAATAGTTTGATGCACAGATTTGACCAATTATCACTTTTGAAAAAGAACAGGCTAATATATATCATTTTCTTATTATCAAGAGATTGTAGCAGTTTCTTAAGATAAAAAGGAGTCTGTTCTTTAACACTTGGCAATATAAAATAATTGCATAATCTATGTCCCCTGTGTACCCTAATATCCAGAATTTAACTGCTCTAAGGAAGTCACACTGCAAAATGTAGTTTCCTGGGAGTGCAGGAGGAGAATGGAATGGAGCTTGAGAAAACTCAGCGTTGTCTCTACTGTAGGAAATATGGTGAGGCTCACTCTGAGAAAGCACATTTCATCTCTGGCTTTGGAATTCTGGTAGCCCTTCCAGGAACAGGAATGCCTAGGACTCTCTTAATATGGACTCCAGGATGTAAGATGATGTTCCTAATGACATATTGAAAACTGTGAGCAGTGACAGGCAGCTCTGTTCTGACAGCCACAGTGGAGCCTGTTGGTATAGCTAACAGCTGTAGGGCCTGATGGAAACCTGCAAACCTGACACATTGCTTGATTCATTCATGAGCTATTTGCAGTTAATCAATTCCACCACTCAGTGGGAGTTGTGATGATTGTGAATCCATTTTGTTTCTAAATAGATAGATAGACCTGGAATCACACTCTCAGGTTTCTGCTTTCTCTGTCTATGCCACGTATATTACATATTTGGAAGTATTTGAAAGATGGATGATATAGATGGATAGAAAGAAGAAAGAAAGAAGAAAGAAAGAAGGAAGGAAGGAAGGAAAGAAGGAAGGAAGGAAGGAGAAAGGATGAAAGAAAAAGAAAGAAAGAAAGAAAGAGAAAGCAAGCAAGCAAGCAAGCAAATGATAATGATGGGAGAAAAACATACACTAAATATGGACATTTTAATTGACTCAAGTTCCCCCCCACACAAATGATTTACAGAGTGGAAATCAAATGAGAAGTGGAATTTCATAAAATACCTGAACATAAATATGTGGAATTGTGAAATTCTGTCAATATGATTGCTCTAGCCTTGGCTAGTTATTGTAGTGCTATCACTGGTACTAGCTGATAAATATTTAGAAGATTCCATTTAAATATTCCTCAATGACTTGTAGGAGGCACAGTGTATGGATAAACTCCTACTATTGAAAGAACATTCCAAAATATCAAACAGTGTCACTTCAGGCAAGGTAAAGATGGAATTTTGAAATATAAGCTAAAACTGCTAAGAATCCAGTTTTACATTTGAAATAAAGTATTGTTCTTTGTATCAATTGGTGGAATTCAATATGGGAAAAATTACCAAATTGTTGGATATTGATTCTGATATATAACTGCTTTGAAAAATCCTGACACAGAAATGTTTATAATTGATGCTTAGGCAAAACTTTCCACCCACAGCATAAGAAACTTTGGGAAGCTTACCTTTTCTTGGCAAAATGAGCTGCTTAGTTCTTTTTTATTATCTTGTACTGGGTGCTAAAAAAATTAAAAATAGAGCAACGTGCTTTATCTTTTTTCCAACTTAGTTTTTCATTATTTTTTATTGGGTTGGTTTTTGAAAAATTATTTCCAAAGCACTTACTTTGGTGCTAAATTTTAAAACTGCTTCTTGTAGCATACTGCTTATGTAAGAAAAATAGAAAAACAGAATGTATAAAGTTGCAGGAGAGACTGAAATCCAGTAGGTAAGATCACAGGTGCAATTATCACACTGCGTGGTAAAACCTAACTCTATCACCTACCTACCTGGGCCACTATAGACAGAATATTTTACTTTTTTGTCTCTGCTCTCATCATTTATAAGAACAATATTAGTACCCACTTGTTAAGTGATGTGAGAATTAAATGAATAAATAATCTTTTTAAAATATTGACAATGACACATGCCAAGAGATGTCTTCAATATATGTTAGCTATTATTTTCTGAGAAAATATACTCAAACACCACTACAAAATAATCTAGTAATGCTTAGTGTCTGACAAGGGACACATACATCAGTATTTTATGCTAGTCTTAGAGAATCTGTTCCATTTTTTACTAACCTGCTTATAAAACATTCTTTAAAGTAATGTAAAAGAGAAGAAATACAGATTACTATGAATGTCTGAGTCCTAAATATTTACTAATGAGTTTATTGAAATATTTCACAAGAATTTACAGAAGGATTTTAGTGTTCAAAAAGATTATTTGAAATGCTTTGCCTTAAAATTTCCATCCAATACTATAAATCCTTAACCCATGGAAATTTTGTACCAACATTTTAAAATCCCGATCAGTAAGATATCCAGTGATTCCCAGTGTGTTAAATAGACATTCCTGAACTCATGTCTAACTAGATCTTCTTGATCATATTGGTCCTCTTGGGTTTTACTTTATTATACCAAGTAAATGGAATTTAATAAATACTCTTTGCCTATAAGCTCTGTATCAGGTGTACTGTAGGCTAAACTCTGTGATTCTTCTCTCTCCTGGTTTCTCTCCATCTCTCTGATCATAGCATGCCAATCTTTTTCATAGATTCTTCTTCCTTTGGCTGCTCCACAGATAAATTTCCCATATGTGTGAGCCAATGTCTCCTTTCCTTTTCACTCTGGATGCTCTTATCAAAGGCTATTATCTATTCCAGAACCATTTACCAAGGAATCTTCAATATACATAAGTAGAGTACCTCTTTCTTTGAGATCTTTCCCTAGATTTCCTTGAATATCCACATACAAACTGCTTCTGAACCACAAGTTCACTATATCTCACCTTGAACCAATGATATTTCCTCTATTTTTGCTCTTTTTCCATTATTTCTTATTTTGATTAATGATAGTATCAACTTCTTTACTGAGATTATAAACCTGAGAGTTCGTTAAGCATCTTCCTCTTCATCACTTTCTCTCTGTAATCTGTCAAAACTTCATACTGGTTGGGCATGGTGGCGCACACCTGTAATCCCTGCAGCTCAAGAGGCAGAGGCAGGAGGATGGCAAGTTCGAGACCAGAGGCAGTCTGCGTAACTTAGCGAAACCCTGTCTCAAAAAGTAGAAAAATGGGCTGGGGTGCAGCTCAGTGGTCTGGCACTTGCAAAGCATGCAGGCGCAAGGACCTGGGTTCAACCCCCAGTACCACAACACACACACAAAAAAATTCATATGAATTGTTTGTTAATAGTTGTTCAATTTCCATCCTTCTTCAACACTGTGGATGGTATTCATTGTTGTTCGCTTACATTGATTGTTACAATAGATTTCTAGCTTGTTTTCTATCATCTATTTGCCTCAAGCTAATCCAGTTGCCCCCCACATGTCTGTCAGCTTGTGCTGCAGTGGCTTGCATGTTGCTAGGATGCTGAAAGCTATGCCAGCTATGCTACCAGTTTTTCAGATACTAGCAGGGTAACCCATGGTAGACAGGTTTCAGCTGAACTTCCAGACTAAGACAGACCAGGGAGAAGGACCCAGCAGCCCACTACAATTAGCCAATGGAAACCCTATGAATGGCCGAGAAGCACTGTTAAATATAGTGCTGGAAAATGAGCCACCTAGGCTTGGAAGCATTTAAGATATGACTTGCGAACAGTTGTCTCATCAAAGTAGAGTAAACCTTAATGACAGGAATGGAATAAAGCCCTTGGAACCTACTATTGCTGCTGTGGCATGACTCAGAATGAGAAGAAACTGAGTTGCTGCAGCAATGGCTCAAACATAAAAAGATCATGTATATGGCACAGTGTGTGCACTCTCTCTCCTCTCTCTCTCCCTCTCTCATGGATCTTTGAAATTGTGCTTTCTACTGAGCTACATCTCTTTTGGCCTTATCTGGGAAATAAAAGGATAAAACAATATTTTCATCATGGCTTGGATCTTTCCTGTCTTATCACTCACATTTCCCACAGTCTAACCTTCGTAAAAAGAGTTCTAAGCATTCAGTTTTTCTAGTTCATCACTTTCCATTCACTAATTAACTTCACCATAAAATCTGGATGCTCTCACCAGCCTCATCAATAGCCTGCCAATTGTCACAATCAGCAATAATTCCTCAGTGTTTATGCTGCTTGGCTTATTAATATCCAACATTGCTGACCGGGATAGCTTCCTGAAGGTGTCAAGATGCACAGTTTTAGGGACACTTTTCTGGATTTTGCTTCCCTCGTGTTCTCTTGCATCTCACAGTGGTGCATCTTAATCTCCTTCGCTAAATCCCTCTTTACTGATCAACTCTTAAAGCTCTTTGGTCTTCCAAAGATCTTTTTTTGTCTTCATATATCATTCCATGCCCATTGTTGCCAAGCTTACTTCAAAGTTACCTCTCAGGGGACCCCGAAAAGCAGCAGCAACAGTGACTCATTATATTTGCAAAACTATGTAGGAGGAGGGAGAGTATGTTTAATTTAAAAAGCCCCTCAAATAATTCTGACATGGCCTTCTCTGGTCAGGGACATACTCTTTTTGGCTGACCTCATCTCTGCCCACTCCTTCACTATTATCTGTGTGCAGATGACTCACAAATTTTTACCTCTAGTTCTTATCTATTTTATCAGTTCCAAGTCCACATATTTTGCTGTGTGTGTCACCTCAATCTACATGATCTGCTTTTAAGTGAAACTTAGGTTGAACCCGTTATTTTTTTTCTCAAGCCTGCTTTTCATACAGCACTCTTATCTCCATAATTACCCAAGCAAAAACCTAGGGTTCATTTTCCCTTCTCTCTTTGTCATTTTTAACACACCCAGTCTCTCTCATTACTTTCCACTCTTTCTCTTTTCACTAGTCCTGTCCTTGTTTAGTCTTCTGTTTGATCTATTATTATCATTTTCTAATGAACACAGCTTTGCTCTCTGCAATCTATCTTCCATTCAGCTCCCAGGGTAAAATTTCAAAATACAATTCCTATCATGTCACTGCCTGGAATACAGCACTTGTGAAGTCCCATCATCTACAGGATAAAGTCCAAATTCCTCAGCCTGATGTTAGATCTCCACTGTCAGCTAAGTAGAAACAAATTTCACTGACCCAGTTTCATTTATTTATTCACCAAATATTTATTGAGTATCACCAGGCAATATTTTAGACACCAGGGGTATTGAAAGAAGAAGTCACAAGTTCACATTCTAGGTCAGGAAGAAAAAACTAAAACACACACAGGGTAAGTAGTAAGTTCTGTGTTAAAATATTAAAATAGAATGATGTAATGGATATTGACTACATGACTGCTTTATAAAGGGGCTGAGAATCAGAAAAAGCATCCAACAGAAGGTGCCATTCACTCTGACATCTGAATAAAAGAAAAGAGGCAAAAGTCCTGGGAAAAGAGTCTTAGTAGAGAAAACATTACAGAGGTCCACAGGCAGGGACAAACTTGGCATATCAGAGGAAGAGAAAGAAAAATCTGTGAGGCTGGAGTACACAAACTGAAAGACTAATGTGAGCATCATAGAGGTAAGCAAGGAAGAGGAGATGGGGCCTCACAAACTTGCAAAGGTATTTGGACTATAATTTAAACTGAATAGGAAACCACTGAGAAGTTTCAAACAGCCAATAATGTTACTTAGTTTGTATTTGGAAAATCTCACTGTCACAACTTGTGCAAAGTGGTAGCAGGAAGGTGAGTCGGGTGGGGACAGTGGTATCTGAGGTCCAAGAGAACAGTGGCAGGAAGTCATGAGAAGCAGATGGAACTGGGTTGAAAATATGTCTTGGAGATGGAGTACATAAACCTGATTAATTAACTGGATATAATGGAGGAGAACATTAGAAGGATCAAGGAAAATTTCTGGTTTTGGAAGATACTGAGTGAATATACATGTTTGAGCTTCTGAGAAGTTGGGATGGTAACTATGGATTATGGATTAATAAATATTTAGATACCATTTAAAACCAAAATAATGAATATGCTCACCAGAGAGGATATATACCTACAGAAAAGACTCAGTGCCAAGTTCCAATAATAGATGATAAAACCTAAGTTGGCTAAGGGGGTAAGTTGGAATATGTGGGGCAAGATGGATGATGAAAGAAAGCAACCTTGAACTTATGGTCTTAATGAAGCTGAATATTTATTGAGATCAAAGCCCTTGAGTATACGAGCTGGAAGGATAGGAGGTGGTAGTCAGAGATAAAGTGCTTGTAATAGAGATTCCAGAAATGGCACATTGCTTGTGATGACAACTTTGAGGTATAACCATGGAAATGTTTGGCAGAGATGATGGGGGAGAAGTTCACTGAAGTGAGGACATCAGTGAACTAAGAGGTCACCATAGCCCTGCTCCTTTCTATCATGATTTAGACTTTAAGCTCTAGCCTACAGAACAACTTTCCATTCCCTGAAAAATGCTATCATGTTGCACATTTCTATGTCTTTGCCCCAGTCATCCTCCCTCTTTCAAAGGCTGCTCTAAGACCCAGAAGCACGTGCACATTCTTCTCCAGTGTGCTCAAATATCTCATAGTTTCTGCAGGCTTCTCAGACGCCAGCTTGTGACACCCTGTCAAGGAAATTGATCACTTTCTCCTTCCTTGGGTATGTGTATCTCACTTGCAGCACACACTGTTAGAGTTTATTTAAATAGTAACTCTCAAGACAGAGAGCAATTTCTTTTTATTCCAAGGTGGTCTTGAACTCACCATCCTCCTAGTTCAGCTCCTTGATTGCTGAGATAATAGGTGTGTGCTACTCCATCTTATAAGTAAACTTTATTGAGGTTTTCAGCCTCAGCATTTAGTAAATGGCAGAACAGAGTAGAGATTTCACCAGTGCTAGTTGAACAAACTCACTTGGGAACATTTACAAACATCAGCGTTGACTGGTGTTGGAGTGGGTCAGGTAGTAGGTGAGGTATTGGGGGGAGAAAAGAGAGAGGTGATGTTATCCATGCAACTCCATTAAATATCTCAGGGCATGATAGTGGATTTTCAATGTCAAAATGTGTATCCATAGTTTTATAATGTAGAGAATGAAGCTCAAAAATAGGCAATTATCATAGCACTTTTAAGTCCCATAGAATCTGTCCATCTGCCAAAGTGGACCTTTGTCTTTCATGGGTTCTATGTTCTATCTAGCTCTCTGCTTATCATTTACTACCTGGTTCTTATTTTATATGTTTATATGTTTATTAATTAGAGTATGTAATATTAACTGCTGTGAAATACAATCCTCCCAATTTCAGTGGTTTAACAAGTCATTAGTTTACTTCTTGTTCATATAAAGTCTAATGTATATTAGCAGAGGACTTTCATTTATATAGTGATTCCAAGATTAGCGTTTTTCAAACTTATAGCTCCTCTGCCTTTTAAGGCCTTAAAATTCTCTACCTACAATATATCTCCTACAATCAGCAGATAGTGAGGAAAGGTGGAAGAATGCCAAAGTGTTTGTTGAAATTAGATCTAGAAATGGCATCCACATCGTCCTGTCTACATTCTCTGGCCAAAACTCAGTAATACCGCCACAACTAACCTCACCGGGCATAGGAAATAAATTGATTCTGCATTAAGAAAGAAAAGGAAAAGCATAGCTTCTGATGGACCAGTCTTCAGAGGGAAAGAGTTACTTGCTCAGGAGTGATTCCTTGCAGGTTAACCCCATACAATGTGCCCTGGGTACCATCAATGGTAAGCGATAGAGGGACTCAGTTCTAGAAGAGCTCTGAGGTGATGATTTGGGTGATCTATCCCCTACTCCATGTGAATTATGTCCACGAGGCTCGTTTCCAGCCCACTGATTACACCACAGCAGGAGCTGAGGCTGCTTCAACCGTGCAGGCTGAGTGAGGGAATTCGGCTGGAACCAGAGTTCTGCTGCTTGATCTGGCACTGATCCCAGTCTCTGATCATATCAAGAGAGAGGCCAGCTTCCAACCTCCATAGCCCACAGTGTGGAGTCCCTTCCTTGGAGTCTGCCCCTGGCCCTGGCAGTTGCAAGACTGTAGCATGGGCCCCTCGGACCTGCCAGTGTTCTTCTTCCTTTCATTTCTCCCTGGTAAACTCAGCTCTAAACAGCAGACCTACAGAACACTCTCTGGCCATTGGTCTTTATTTACTTGACACTGGCATTTTCTGCCACCATATTTATGTTTAATCTTAGGCTTCCATGGAGTTCCTGGTTACAGTAGCCTTCTTGCATCTGGATGTGTCTAGATAGGTCTGCTCAACCTACCCCTTTCTCTCATATGAACTCACTAGCTACTTTTATACCAGTGGCTACTAGAGTATCAAACACTTCCCCCACTATACCCCATCCTTTCACAGTCAGAAGACACCAAGATCTCAAACACAAAGAAGTCAGGCTTTGGGCAAATAAGTCACCTAATGGACTGTTTGAGATAGTCTGGAAAGCTTATAATTTGTGACTATATATATATATATATATATATATATATATATATATATATATATATATATATGAAAAGTCAAAATGTCTGATAATTTAAAATCATTTATAAGATAGACTTTTATTATTGGAGACAAATATTAAATATACCATGGACTGCCAAAAGAACCAACAAATCCATTTTAGAAGAAGTGCAACCAGAGTGCTCCTTGGAAGCAAAGATCGCTAGACTGTGTCTGACATAATTTTGGGCATGTTGTCAGGAGGGACCAATCCCTGGAGAAAGACATCATGTTTGGGAGAGTGGCAGCTCAACAGAAAAAAGGAAAAACCTCAACTAGATGGATTGACACAATGGCTGCAACAATGGGCTTAAACATTAAGGAGATCATGTGCCTGGCACAGTATTGGGGAGTGTTTCATTCTGTTGTACATAGGGTTGTTATGACCTGACTCCATGATCCCTAACAACACCACCTCTTATTATATCACTATTGGTAGAATGCATTAATTCTGCCATCAACGTTATAAAAATAAGTGATGTCATATATTTTTTAATTTGGCCATTTCTCACTTATTTAGCAAATGCTTGTGTATTTATAATTCACCAGGCACTAAGAAAGCACTAGTGATGCAGGCAAAAAGTGAATGACTATCTCTACCTGAATAGATTCTCTGAACAAAGTATTGGAGTCTGAAGAAATTTTCAAGCTAACATAAATAAAAATGCTTTTAAAGTAGAACTTAGGATATTGTGGAAGATAATAATGAGGTACAGCTAGTTATGAGGGATAAGTCAAGGAAACTGCATGTCAGTTACAATAGGAAAGGTAAATGTGTTTGCCAAAAGGCAGGGAAGAGAGTGTCCTAGGCAGAGGAAGAAGTCATGGAAGGCCATTTGGAGAGTTGGAAAAGTGAAAGATGAACAATGTGGCTGAGTCACCCATGTGGGTGTGGTGGGGCAGGTATGAGGGGTGGATGGCACATGAGGGTGGCCAAGTGACATGTCTTGACACATGTAAGTCATATTTGTAAAGCTGAATTTTATCATAAGGAAAATGGAGATTTTTGAGGGGTCTTAAATAAGAGCCATGGGTGATTGACCACCATGACTGGCACATGGAGAGGGGACAGGCAATGGGACATGTGGAATCGAGCCATGGGGGCTGTTGCAGAGAGTTGTTGGAAATGGTGCAATTTGCAACTAAGCTGTGGCAGTGAAGAATGTTGTACATGTGACATACACTGTGATTATGACATGGGCCTTAATTAAAGGCAATAAGTCTACAGGTTTTAAAAAAACAGAGAAGAATCTAAAGACCATTAACCCATAAAAATGTTAATATTTGAAGAAATGGAAATGCCAATTATCTTGATTTGGTAATTATGTATTATATACATGTATCAAATTATGATACTATACTCCACAAGTAACATATAAGTAAAATAAGTAATATAGTTGACATACAAATATGTCAACTAAAAATCTAAAAATTTTTAAATTAAATAAAATCAAGACTTCAGAAGAAAAATCAGCAATAAGTCATGTCAACCCTTCACAAGAAACGTATCATTTGGAATAAGTTTCAGCACTGTCATAAAAACTAATGATTTTAGAAACACATATAAGACATTGTGACCCTAAATACCTGAACCTTTGGTATTGCTGTCCTTCTCTCTCAGTCAGAAATGTCAACAACTCTCATCAAAGTATTATATCAAGAAAAATGAAAAAAAAAAAACACTGTTCCAAAAAGAAAAAGCCAAAATTGTATTGTCAGAATGCAATATAATGACGGGATCTCTCAGAATGGGATATTACCATGGAAATGCTGGGGTTGAGAGTTTAAAAGAAAAAACCAATCACTTGGGCTTGGGATTAGATCTGTGTTTTCAAAGACACTTGAAGGGGACATTCTCCCCTGGAACTAAAAAGCCACATTGCTGTGAGAGGCACTCCGGTGGTCTCATTTAGCAGTTATTGCAAATGATATCCAGGTAAGTCCTGTGGCTGCCTCATGGGGTCCTTGAAAGATCAGTCTGTCTACAGGATTAGAAGAAACTACTTTGCCCTGGGCATTTTCAGTATTTCAGGGATACAGTATAATGTATTATCATACTATCATAGCTTAGTATATCAAAACTCCAAACCCTTCCATTCTTAACCATATACTTTATTACTTTTTTTTTTTTTGGTAGTGTTATTTGAAAGGAACTTTCTCCCTCCTGCTGTTCTGCTTGTACCCACTGAGGCTGGGTTATAATAGGCTGGAGGTGTCTGTGTTCCTGTTCCTGTTCATGGGATCTCTCACTCTTTGGGTCACTTTGCCCATGAGGTTGAGCCATAGACCCTAATTCTAGAAAAATGGGAAAATTCTATTCAAAATCCCTTAAAAATAGAACAGCCTCCCAGATTTTTAAGATGATACCATTGGTAGATTAAGAATAAAAGAGGTTCGGAATTGGAGAGACTGTTGAGTTACATGAGCAGTCCTGGTGGGGCACAGAAGGACCCCTAGAGCCTGACTCTTTTTAAATTAAGGGGTACTTACTTGTATCATTGGTGCATCTTCTATTTTTGGTCCCTCAGAGCACTGGCTCACATGTGCATCATAGCTCTTGTTTTCTGAAAGTGTGTGAAAGGGAGATGATACCCATTTGAAGCTACTGTTTTTAATAGGGCACTTTTATTTTAGTATTCCTTTGGAGACAGCAAGCAGGACATTATGCCAGCAGAAAGTCAAGGGAATGGGAGAAGAGACATTTTTGCTTTTAAGTTACTGCAGATTCCCTGTTGACCAGTTAGATGCCAAGACATGTAGCAACCATCCTGGGGTAGCCCAAGGAATTATGGTCTGTGTCAGTCATCCTAAAGCACAAAGCATATTGTAAGAGCAACTCATGATATTTATTAAAATAAAATTTTATCTCCCTCTTATAATTTATAGCAATATTTACTTATAATTTTATATTTACAAGTTATAGAGTGGTTGCTCAACAACACTGCTTGTTAAAATTCCCAGATGTATTTTATTAAATAAGGTGAATAATTCAACGATGCTCTTGTCAGCCTCAACAGAGAAATCACATGCGTTGTTATGTGTTCCTTCTTGCCTTTTCACATCACTACCTCTCCGCTTCCTTCTCCTCCTCTTCCATTCCTGTCTTCTTTCTTTTTTTCCTTCTTTTATTTAGTAAATTCTTCTAGGACATCTATGATGGGCCCTATGCCAGGTGGTAGGGCTCTAACTTTGACCAGGAAAGATATAATGTGTCTATCAGACTCCTGCAGTCTAGTATCACATAGCATTTAAACAGTCAAAGAAAAACACTATATGCCAATTCACATATGAATGGATTTATTTTCTGCTTATATTTCTTCAATTTTACCTTCTAATTCTATTCTTCTACTCCTATTAAAAAAAACTTTTATTTCCATTTCTGATCCCTACACCAAAAGATGTATTTTTCTCTGGATTTGATAGAAAAAGATTTTTGATGAATGGAGACAAATATTTAGAAGCAAGGAAGATGAACTAATTTTGCACAGAAGCCCAAAGTTTCATTCTTGTCCAGATAGAGCTTGAAGGAGTGCCTATTGGCTAATTGTTTCCCTCTTCCTCCCTCCTGAAAAGAACCAAACATTGTCCTTCTGAGTTGCTCAGGGCAAACATCTTGTTGTATATTCTCCCAATTTCCAGTGCCTTGTCTGCCAGTGTGAAAGCATTCTCAACAGAATTGTGCTCAGAACCAAATCCAACATTGAAAATCAAACTGAAAATATCATTCTATCATTCCTAGGGCAGCTGGGGTTTAGCTCAGTTAGTATAATGCTGCTGCAGGTTCAATCCCCAGTTCCCCCTATATAAATGGGAGAAGAACATGGCAGTCCACTCCTGGAAAAGAAAATCTGAAACAATCAGCCATTGAAAACTCTATGAGGGTAGCTATGAGTTGGGTCTGACTAGATGGTACCTAACAACAATAATCTTTCATAGGGATTTAGTATGTCTACACCTAGAATACTCTTTGTATGTGATCATGGTGCCTCAGAAAAGTGTGGAGCAACCAGATAAGGTTCATTACTTCATTATTTTACTTCTTTTTTCAATAATGCTGGGGAGGAAGGGAGAGGAAAAATGAGAAAGGAATGGTCTAGGAACTCAGTTATTGCTATTAGATTACAAATTGGGGTAAGCTGTTTTTTAAGAAAAATGTAAGCCCGATTACTGAAAAACAAAACAAAACAAAACAAGAAAGCATCAGGAAGACCTAATCATCATTGGGTAGAGTCTGGTAGTTCTGAGACCTTGCCTCGGGAATAAGCTTACACATGGGGGATAAATGGACTCAAATGTGGGTGCTAAAGGAAATGGAGAAAGCCAACCTAATCTTTGAAGTGTCCATACTGAAGGCTGTGTTCTTTAATCTTCATCAGTAAATGTTTCAAATCCTCTTCACTTTCAGCAAGGAAAGTTGTGTCATCCAAATAATACAAGTTGTTAATGAGTATTTCACCAATTCTGATGCCACATTCTTCTTCGTAAAATCTAGCTTCTTGGACTATTTGCTCAGCATAGAGATTGAAGAGGTTTGGTAAAAAGATACAACCATGATGCACACCTTTCCTGACTTTATCCAAGCAATGTTTCCTTGTTCTGTGCAAACAACTGCCTCCTGGCCCATGTATAGGTTCCCCATGAGTATAATTAAGTGCTCTGGTATTCCCATTCTTCACAATGTTATCCATAATTTCTTATGATCCACATAGTCAAATGCCTTTGAATAGTCAACAAAACATAGACAGACTCTTCTGATGTTCTCTGCTTTCAGCTAATATCCATCTGACCTCAGCAATGATGTTCCTGATTCCACATCCTCTTCTAAATACAGCTTGATTTTCTGGCAATTCCTTCCTAATATACCATTACAGCTGCTTTTGAATGATGTTTAGCAAAATTTCAGTTAGGCTATGATATTAATATTGTTCAATAATTTCTGTATTCAGCTTGATCCTCTTTCTTGGAAATAGGAAGAAATATGGATCGCTTCCAGTCATTTGGCCAGGTAGATGTTTTCAAAATCTCTAAGCATAAACAAGTGTGCATCTTTAGTGCTGCAGCTGTTTGTTGAAACATCTCTATTGGTATTCCCTCAATTCCCAGAACCTTGGATTTTATCATTTCCTTCAAGGCAGCGTCCGCTTCTTCTTTCAGTGCTATTGGTTCCTGATCATATGCAAACTCTTGAAATGGCTGATCATCCACCAAATCTTTTTAATATAGTGACTCTGTGTATTCCTTCCATCTTTTTTGATATTTCCTTTATCATTTAATATTTTCCTTGTAGAACCTTCACTAATGCCACCCACAGATTGAATTTTTTCTTCAATTCTTTAAACTTGAAAAAAAACAGAATGTTTTCTTCCCTTTTGGTTTTCTATCTCCAGCTCTTTGGATATGTCATTACAGTATTTGATTTTGTCTACTTAGAAATGGTTAAAATGTTATTTTACATGATTTTACCACAATTTTTAAAATATCAATTAAATCCAAAATTTTAATAACAATTTCAAGTTGTCAATGCATTAAAACAAATTGATTGCAAGTAGAAATATTTATAGTGAAAATTTGAATAACTTAATGCATATTAGGTTTATAACAGATAAGTATGAAAATAGAAGTAGATTTTCATGTTATAACCTCCACTTTTTTGTTGTCATTATTAGAGGGCAGTCATGCTTTTTCAAAAAGAGCCATTTGTGACTTCAGTGGAGTTTGAATTCTGGACATGATGGATCTCAGTTCTGAGAAATATCACATAACAAACGTTCAGGGAGACTTTTTCACACAAACCAATGTTCTTTTCTTTATGTAAATTTTTTATCTCTGATGTTTTTTCATTTGGAAATTGATTGCCTGCAAATTTAGTAAATCTGGCCTGCTCTCAATACAAAATATATATCAAACAACTTGGCCCAGAATCTATGAAAGTAAAGTTGGAATATTCAAAATCAGGATGAGAGATAGGGAACTTGCCTTCAGTCCTGACTCATTTCTGAAAATTTCCTTTGTTTTATTATTACTGTTTAAAGTCTTCTAATTTGTCTTTAAAGTTTTGCACCCAACATTACCACTTGACTTTAGTTTCTTCTGCTCATTTTCTAGATCCCTGAGCCTGGCTGAGATGGAGACATATTTCTCCTTTGATGCAAGATATATGTTGTCAGTGGATCCAGAAGAAACATCATGATCTGTAGATGCTTCCTGACATTTCCACTGAAGGACACACTGGCTGTGGGCAGGTTTCAGTGTTTTTGTTTTTGTTCACATTGATCTATATACATTTATATTGCAACAAACCAAGAAATTGCAGGTCCAGATTCCAATGGGGTGAATGAAATACTCAATTTAGGAGTGAAATAATGAATCGCACCAAAACTCAGTAATCAAGATAAATAAAATTTCACTGCCATCTATATACTTAAAATCCATGTGCAAGAAAATATCAAAAGCTTAAACTGGGAAAAGTTGTTGAGTATGACTCGACATTATTAGAAACAATCATTTCCAATCAACCTCCGATTCCCAGGACTCCAGTCTCCTCCACTAGGCTGCTTTATAAGAGTTGACAATAAGTGACCACATGATTCACATTATGGGAGGATGTTTTTGAAAAGGTTATGCAGGAGTGCACCTTTATCCTTTGCTCCAGGTTCAAACATGGTTCAATAAGTCACTAAGGAATACAATCTTTACATGGCCGCCTACATGTTAGCAGCTTGAGGTAGTAGTACAGGATGGGGAGGTAATGGTGCACCTTGGGAGTTTTTGTAGATAACAGTTTTCTATCCCAGAAGAGTTTTTCATTTGTTTTAGCTCTTTTCACTGGAATGTGAAACAACATAGTAAGATAATACTGTAGTTTTTCCAGTAGTTTGTTATTGGTGTGGAAACTTATTTTTGAAGCAGCTGAAGATTCATGCTCTGCATTATAGGGAATGAACAACACAGTTTTATCAATTCTTGGCCTTCCAAGCTCTTGATATTTAGTTCCCAAGTCAACAACACACTGTGATATAATTTCTCAAAATGGAAAATTAACACATACCTAAAATTATATACCTAAAAACTCACTGTATATAGATAACTGCCCAAGTATCTGTCAGTTTGCAGTATTGTGAGGCTTGTGTGTTGCTGTGATGTGGAAAGTTATGCTACTGGTACAATAGATACAAGCAGTGTCACCCATGGTGGACAGGTTTCAGCTGAGCTTCCAGAGTAAGAAAGACTAGGGAGTGGGACCTGGCAGTCCATTCTCAATTATCCATTGAAAAATCCCATGAATAGCAGAGAAATACGGTCAGATGTATTGCTGGAAAATGATCCCCACAGGTTGGAAGGCACTCAAAAGACAACGAGGGAAGAGTTGACTCCTCAAAATAGTCTTCCTTAAAGACAGGAATGGAGCAAAGCCCCAGGGACTTTCATTTGCTTATGTCGCACTACTCAAAATGAGGAGGAAAACAGTAAACATCCATTAATAACTGGAATATGGAATGTGCATAGTATGAATCTAGAAAAATTAGAAATCACTAAAAGGGAAAGGGAGCACATAAACATCTATATTCTAGGCATCAGTGAGCTCAAATGGACTGTCAGGGGCCATTTTGAATCAAATAATCAAAAGGTCTACTATGCTGGGAAAGACAAATTAAAGAGAAATGGGGTTACATTTATCATTAAAAATATATCTCAAGATCTACCTTAAAGTACAATGCTGTCAGTGATAGAATAATATCCATATGGCTACAAGGAATGTCAGTTAATATGACTATTCAAATTTAAGCACCCACTACTAGGGCTACAAATGAAAAAAAGGAAGATTTTTACCAGCTCCTGCAATCTGAAGTAGGTTAAACATGCAATCAGGATCTATTGATAACTACTAGTGACTGGAATGTAAAAGTTGGAAATGAGAAAGGCTTAGTAGTTGAAAAGTATGGCCCTGGTGACAGAAAAAATGCTGGAGATCATATGATAGAATTTTGTCAGAATAATGACTTTTCATTCAAAAAATATATTTTTTCACCAAGAAAAATGGCAACTATACACATGGAACTCACCAGATGGAGCATGTTGTTGTTAGGTGCCATTGAGTTCGTGTAGGACTCATAATGACCATATGTACAACGGGCAAAACACTATTGTCAGTGCTTCTCTGCTATTCATAGGGTTTTCAAAGGCAGAGATGGAACACACAAGAACGAAAATTGACTACATTTGTGGAAAGAGATGATGGAAAAACTCAATAACATGTCAGAACAAGAACTTATGATGATTATAGATCAGATCATTAACTGGTCATATGCAGGTTCAGACTGAAATGGAAGAAAGAACAAGTGTACGAGAGCCAAGGTATGACATTGAGTATATACCACCTGAGCTCAGAAACCACTTCAAGAATAAGTCTGATGTGTTAAGTACTGATGACCAAAAAATATGTGAGTTGTGGCATGACATCAAAGACATCACTCATGAGGAAAGAAAAAGGTTATTAAAAACACAAGAAAAAAAGAAAAGGCCAAATTGCACGTCAAAAGAGACTGAAACTTTCCCTTGAAAGTGAGTAGCTATAGTAAGAAGAAGACATGACGAAGTTTAGGACCTGAATAGAAGATTTCAAAGGGCAGATTGAGAAGAGAAAACCAAATATTATGAAGGCATGTGCAAGAAGCTAGAGAAATAAAGGGAGATGAGTCATCATACCATAGAGACACCTGCATCTCCATGTTCAATGCAGCGCTTTTCACAATAGCAAAGATATGGAATCAACCAAAGTGCCCTTCAACAGAAGAATGGATAAAAAAACTATGGTATATATACACAATGGAATACTATTCAGCAATCAAGAAAAATGAAATAGGGTCATTCGCAGCAAAATGG
>VMDO01011334.1:0-67352 GCA_007922755.1 Pedetes capensis | reverse complement strand
GACCCTCTGTACAACAGAGGAAACACTATTGTCAGTGCTTCTCTGCTGTTCATAGGGTTTTCAATGGCAGATTGATTTTTGGGAGGGGGTTGCCAGGTCCTTCTCCCAAGCCTACAGCTTCTGGTGTTCCCAGGCGGTCTCCCATCCAGGTACTAACCAGGCCTGACTCTGCTTAGCTTCCGAGATCTGACGGGATTGGATGCCACAGGGCTATAGCTGCAGGCGGTGATTATAGAGAATGAAATTAAACTTTGCATTTTTAGAAAAAGTCTAGGTTCATTGTTGAAAAGATACATTCTTGGCCCAAACTGAGGCCCAACTGTAGCCTATATCGAAAGAAGACATCCCCAGAGGTGGTGAAGGCTATAGCCTTCCCCAAAGGCTACTCGGATTGTAGATAGGCATGACTTTTCAGAAGAAGAAATTGGCAGAATTTAAGACATTTGAATATGTGCAGTCCTAGGACATAGCAATTTCACCTTTAATCGTGTACCTTGGGCAAAATAATTCACATGTACACAAAGAGACATGCATAAGGGTGTTCATGTGACCAATGTTTACAACACTGGGCATTTGCAAATAGCCTAAATGCCCATCAATGGAGAAATGGATAAGGAAAAGATGTGTTTATGTGATACATGATAGGCATCTGCTAAAGGAATACAAGTGGTTCTTTGTAATGCAAGGCTATACATGGATTCCTTATATTGATACAGACACTTTCAGAAACAATAGTGGGTGAAAAAAACAAGAGGCAAAATAGGCTATACAATGCGATATTCCTTGCATGGATTTCTGAGTGAACAAGAAAAGCAACATGGAACATAGAAACCTAACAATGGAAGGGAACACATCTCATTCTTGACAGGGGCCACCTGGAGTGGGACCCCAAGGCGTTCAGTTAGAAATGTCTAATGTTCTGTTTCCCCCATGTGTCTGTCAGCTTGTGGTGCTGTGGGGGCTTGCATGTTGCTGTGATGCTGAAAGCTATGCCACCAGTATCTCAGCAGGGCCACCCATGGTGGACAATTTTCAGCTGAGACTTAGACTAGGGAGAAGGACCTGGCAGCCCACCACAGAAACAATTAGCCATTGGAAACTATGAATAGCAGAGAAGCACTGTCCAATACAGTGCCAGTAAATGAGCTCCCCCCACCAGCCTGGAAGGCATTCAAGAGACAACTAAGGAAGAATTGCCTCCTCAAAGTAGAGTCGACCTTAATGACAAGAATGGAGTAAAGCCCCTGGCACCTACATTTGCTAATGTGGCATGACTTAAAATGAGAAGAAACACAGTGGCTGCAACAATGGGCTCAAACATAAAAAGATCATGTACATGGCACAGTGTCAGTATTTTGTTCTCTTATACTCAGGGTCACTATAAGTCAGACAACACCTAACAACAACAACGTTGTTTGCTTCAAGCCTGGAAGTCAAGCCTGGAAGTCAAAATATAAGTATTCACATTTTGGGATGGTAGGAATATGGCTGTGTTTCTCTCTCTCTCTCTCTCTCTCTCTCTCTCTCCTCTCTCTCTCTCTCTCTCTCTCTCTTTTTATGAGAACAAAAGGAAGACTTCTTGGCAAGAAAAGTGGGTCTAGTCAGGGTCCAACCCAGAATGTGGAGAGACCCTTGGCTTTGGCACCTCCAGGTTGGATCTTAGCCTTGTCTCTTCAGTGGCCATCTAGGATTTCCACTCCTTAATGGATCTCCTTTCTTGACTTCAGTTTGCTGACTGAGGAATTCCGTCTTTGTGTTGGACCTGCCGCCTCCCCTGAAGGCCATCTGAGATGATTTTTCTCTTTATGTGCACTTGACAAAAGCAGTCAATTTGGGCTACTTGGCACATCAGCATAAGACAATTCACGGCTTTTAATGACAATAATATGTGTGATAGGGGCGGGGGGAGGTCTGTGTCCATTGCACATGGTGTTCCACTTGGGGTTCAATGAACTCTCTGGGCTGTTTTTCTGCCACCTCTGTTGCCAGTGCTTTGTGATGTGGGATGGATGCCTGACTGCCCCAGTGTGGCCAAGAATGGCAATCCATAGCTTTGCTCTTCTTGACGAGATGACATCCACATCTAAGAAATTGTAACCAACATCATGTTTGGCCCCTGGACATTTTCTCAGCACTTAGATTAGGCTCGATGTGATTGTGCCTCCAATCACAGGGGTGTGAATGAGGGGTGGTGAAGTTGGTGTTGGACTCCGTACTGCAGGGCAGGGTGGGGCCAGCTTCTGGCTTGTGATTTTCACTGGTGCCAGGGGCAGGGTGGAAGCCAGGGAGACACCTTGCCCTGAGAATGTGGGGGTCCTTCCAAGACACCAGACCACCCCAGGGCTGTTCTGTTCTGGATCTTGGAGCCAGTGAGTTCCCATCCTTTTGGACAGCTGGTGCAGCATCATAAACTAGTTTCCCAGAACATCTTAGCTTTTGTTAGATATGGATTCATATCTGTTAATGGCAATAACTGATAATTCTTAATTACTTACTGCTTGGTAGTCCTTGAGCTAATTGCTTCGGGGAAAAGAATGGTGCAAAAAAAGAACCTTTCCCTAAATGTGCTTCTAGTACAGTACAGGAGAAAGAAAGGGGGGCAAGACAGTCAGAGTAGAAAAGTATGTGTGAAGCCCATGGAGAGCGACTATGGGGTGTCTGGAAAGCTCTCAGTAGCTCAGTATTGCGGATCATGGACTAAGGGAGGCAAAATATGAGGCCTGGTGCAGTAATAACCCTTCTTCACCAGTTCTTGGTACTATGACCTTGCACCAGTAATTAAACTTCTCTGCTCCTCACCTGTGGCATGGGATGCTGTGACCTACTGTGATTTTTCTTTTCTTTCGGATTTTGGAGAGCGTTTCTCTGGGTAGCCCAGGCTGGCCTCAGACTTACACTGATCCTGCCACCTCAGCTTCGCGAGTGCTGGGATTGCAGGCGTGCGCCACCATGCCTGGCTGGCTACCTACTTTTTAGGATTGTTCTGACTAGTATGTGGGGCAGGAAGGATGATGCACCATTTTGGAGCTATGTTTAGAAGCCTTGGTGCCATAACCCATATTAGGTGAGTGGGCCCAACGGGTATATTACTCTAAAGTTCAAGACTAAGACTTCGGCTTCTTGGAAAGGCACTTTTGAGAGACTTTCATAATGTCATTGTCACGTTGGCATCCTCCCCTAGAAACCACCCATTCCAGTTTGCTTGGCATTGTCTCAGCATTGGCATGGAAAACCCAGGATCTGGATCCCTCTCAGCCCAGGCCACACCAGAGCAGTTGGGCATCCTAATCCCCAGTGCTGGTGCCACTGTAACAGACTGAAGTATCAGGTGCCTATGGTCTCAGTGATGAGTGAATATGCTATATTTTCAAAAATACTGTGTTGGATGGTGGTTGGCATTCTCTGTCTACTGGCTTCCTGGACAAAGCTTTTTCTGTCCTCTGCCATTAAGGAGATGGAAGGACAGTATACTGGCTTTTATTTTTACCTAAACCTATGTTGTTGTTAGGTACCATAGACTCGGGTCTGACTCATTGTGACCCTATGCACAACAGGTTGTATGAGAGTTACCTCAGTTGGCAGAGTTCTGCTCTGTGGTCTCTGAGGCCCTGGGTTCTATCCCCAGCACCACAAAAATGGGAGAAGGACCTGGCAGACTACTCCTGATAAAACAACACTGAAACAGTCAGCTGTCAAAAACTCTATGAGGCTCTCTGTACATCAGATACAAATTGCAGACACCTAGCAACAAGCATGCACAACAGAATAAAACACTCCCTGACACTGTGCCAGGCACATGATCTTTTTTTTTTCTTTCCAGTATTGGGGGTTGAACCCAAGGCCTTGTGCTTGCATGTTTTGCAAGTGCTGGACCACTGAGAGACACCCCAGCCCTTTTTAAATTTTTTAATTTTTTTATTTTTTGAGACAGGGTCTCACTAAGTTACACAGACTGCCTCTGGTCTCGAACTTGCGATCTTCCTGCCTCTGCCTCCCGAGCCACTGGGATTACAGGCATGTGCCACCGCGCCCGGCTTCATGATCTTTTTTATGCTTAAGCCCATTGTTGCAGCCACTGTGTCAATCCATCTAAGTGAGGGTCTTCCTTTTTTCCATTGACCCACCATTCTCTCAAACATGATGTCCTTCTCCAGGTTCCTCCTGACAACATGTCCAAAATGTATAAGAAACAGTGTAGCTATCCTTGCTTCTAAGGAGAAGTCTGGTTGCACTTCTTCTAGGACAGATCTGTTGATTCTTTTAGTAGTCCATGGTATAGTCAATATTCATCTCTAGCACCATAGTTAAAAAACTTCATTTCTCCTCTTGTCTCCCTTATTCCCTGTCCACCTTTCACAAGCATATGATGTGTCTTTTTTTTCTCTTTCTCAGCAAGGGTCCAAGTCTTAGTTTGAAAAACATAAAGAAAAAAACCAAATTTGAGAAATCCATATCAGATTTTATCCAACTAGCTGAAGCTCTCCAGTTGACCTCATCTTAATGCATTGTGCAAAGTATTTCTATTTATTAATCTCTTGTATGTCTAAGCAAAAGCTGAAAGAAATGGTGTTTTGGTATAAAAGAAAGGGAGCTCAGAAGGCTAAATTTAGATAACACCTGAGTCACTCCTCTGGTAAGTAGAATTGAATAGAGGTGCATCTTTGCAATCTTTATGTGTGTTTGGAATGACAATTTATTTTGTTTGTCAGAAATGAATACTTAAGTGGAAAAAAGCTTCTGGAATTGCAACAAGAATTTCATGTCATTGAGGTCCATTTTGACTTACAGGCTACTCATTCTGCATGGCTAGGGATAAAGTATGTCTGATGCAAAGCTGGAATCCTTGATTAGCCAGGAAGAATTCTTGAGTATATTTTTGCCTCCTGGAACATGAATCTCATGTGTGTGACAATACAGAGAAGGGGTTCTTCCATATCCCAAATACCCAAATTTATCTCTAGCTCTAAAATATTGCAGTTGGACTGGTCTAAGCATGAACTCAAGGGTTAACAGCCTAAACTGGGTTGACCCAAAGGAGGAATTGCCTACCTCCCCCGTGTCTCACATATAGTTAATAAGACATTGTGAGCTACAAAGTGGAAAGGACCAAATTAAATATAACTCAGAGGAAAGGGAGAATTTACTGGAGTGATGTTAGGATATTTCAAGTGACCTAAGGTATTGAGGTGGAGTACTTGGGTCTCAAAGAACACCAGAGGTAGGGAACAAGCCTTTGCTGTGATCCTCAGTGTTTATTCCTCTCACCTCTGCTTCTCTTGGTGTTGAGTTTCACTCTATTTTCACACAGACCAGCTATGGGGAATGTGGTCATTAACTCTAGAACCTCAGACACATGGCTTCATCCACCAAAGATGGATCCCAGCTCTTTAGTCACGGGTCAAAAAACCCCAAGGTATGATTTTATTAGGACCATCTTGAGTCAAGTAATAAAAATAATCTTTACATAAACAGTCTGAGAGGAGGCTTGGTTATATGACACAAACATGGCACTTGGGGGTCCAAACCGGGGTGTCGGGTCATGCCCACAGGTCTTGCCCACAGAACTGGAATTGCGAGGTTGGGGGCATACAGACAATCCATGTGATGCTAACCATGGTCCTCTTTCACAATTGAGTGCCTCAGCTCATCACATGTAGTTGTGGAAACCATTTACTAGTTGCTTACTGACGATGTGGATATTGTAATGTCTACCTTATGAGGGTTGTTATAGAGTTAGATGAGACACATTCAAGGCATAGTTCATTGCCTGCTGAACAGCTGGTAGACCACAAGTGTGGTTGTGATCATGGTGGATTTGCCAATGGGGTGGGGGAAGGGGAAGAGAGGATTGGTGTCAGCTCAAATTTCTGTGGAACCCTAAACAAAGATATTATGGCATATGGTCAGTGTTGTGCTGAGCTTAGCAGGAGGCCTTGCTTGCCATATCAGGAAAGCTTTGGGGGGCCTTAGAACTTTCTTTCCATCCTCTGCCAAGACCAGAGACCTGTGCAGATAAGGATTTCCTGTGGAATGTGATATTACAATCTCATTCATTTATTTATTTTCTCCTTCTATTATCAAATGTGTGTGTGTGTGTGTGTGTGTGTGTGTGTGTGTGTGTGTGTGTGTGCATCACTAGTGGCAGGTGCATAGAAATGCCCCTCTCTGGCATTAAAGAAGCAAGATGCTGTAAGGTGCTTTAGGCAGCCTTGAGGAGCTCCCTAACACTGTGACACTCCCTAACACTGTGCCACTCCAGGCACTATGTCAGTGCTTCTCTGCTATTCATAGGGTTTTCAGTGGCAGATTCTTTTGGGAGTGCGCAGCCAGGTCCTTCTCCTGAGCCTGCAGCACCTGGTATTCCCACGTGGTCTCCCATCCTAGGACTAACCAGACCCACCCTTCTTAGCTTCTAAGAGCAGGCAGATTGGGAGGCCAGGGTGCTATGGCTGCAGACGAGTGTGTGCATCTCAGTGTAATTGTTAAACGCATCGATCCTTCCATTACTATCAGTCTCTTAGATGAGAAATCACCTCCCTCCTGCCAGTGGCCCCTTTGACCCTTTCCTGATGCCACTTTCATGAGTAGGAAATGAAAACCATGGGTAATGAGGTTTGGAAGCCATCCACCTTATGGACCTTTGCAGAAAGAGAAAATCATTTTCCCTTTAGAAGTGGTACAACTCTAATTTATTTTAAAAGTATATATGGGCAAAAGGAAGAAGAAAACCTGACTCATGTGTATCCAAACATAGCAGTCACTATACCTATGTGGAAGAAGTGGGATGCGTTTCATTTACATCCTTTCCCCCCCTCTTTTGCTGGTTTCTTTTTGTCCTATAAGTAATTCTGGTGGAGCAACAAAAGGTTAAGAAAACTCATTGTGTATTGGGGAAAAAAGAGCCTTCTTCCTTGGAGGTCAGGCTCTTTGTTCAATCATAACACCACGTGCAGTGGGTGATGATGGATTTGAGTGTGGGCATTTGTGAAAGATGCAACCAAGTTCCAGAACTTTTGGTGTCAGGGAGATTGTCGTTGTTGTTAGGTGCCATCAAGTCAGGACCCTCATAGGATTTTCCATGGCTGATTGTTTTAGGATTGCTCCAGGAGTGGATTGCCACGTCCTACATCAATTTTTGTAGTACTGGGGATCAAACTTGGGTCCTCAGAGAGCCCAAAACAGCACTCTACCAATTGAGCTAAATCTCAGTCCTCCAGGGAGGACTAATCTCCAGGGAGATTAAATAGTCTTAAACGTCACCTTCAGTGGCTTCCTTTCTCTGCTCTATCCAGGCTAAAGCCTGTCAGTGTGGGTCCCTTGGCATCAAATGCCTGCTTCTAAATGGGAGCATTCTCACTCATGCTGCCTCTTGGTCAAAGTGTCCCTGACTCAGAGAAGCTTGGGATTCAAGCAGGAGACCCTCCTCTGGGCTGCTTCAGTCTCCTCCCCTTCAGACTGCAATGACCCCGAATTGCCTGTTTTCCTCAGTGAGGGGTCCTTTGTGTCTATCGCTAGCATCTACACAGAGCTTAGGGGCACCACAGTAAAATGTTCAGTAAGTGAGATAAATTTGAGCTTAGCTCTCATTTTGCTTCTGAGTTGAAAATGGAGCCCAGCTGTGCTTGGCTCAGAAGTAACCCTAATAGGGTGGGATTGAAAATTGTGCTAAAGCAAAATGTGTGGCCAGGGATTTTTTCATTCTGCAATTTTCATGCCCTGACTGGGGTGTGCATGCAAGCCCGAGGGGTAATGATTTACCAAGCTCATTTTCCAAGACTGTTATCCTTCATCTTGACATGCTGTTAAAATCATTTAATTATCACTATTTTGCCTTGTCATTATGGAGCCACTGTGATCTATTATTTAGGATTTCCAAGTTTTCTGCATTCTACCTCCTCAGTGGGGCAGAAGTTAGATTTCCTGTGTGAGTTGGGTTCTTTGAATGATACCCACTTGGTGTGTTAAAGCGGTGGGGATTTCCAGGGTGGTTTGGTGAATGAGCTGGGCTCCATTTTTACTAAGCACTTAATGACACTCACCTGGTACCTTGCTGTATTGTGTTTTTTTCTGCAAACACTCTCAGATCCTCCCTGCACTGGGATTTGAGTTTTCTCTGCCTGATGCACTCTTTCCCAAGGGCTCTTCTGGGACATCCTTTCAAATGGTATCTCTTAGGGATGCTATCTCTAACTCCTAGTTTAAGCAGACCTCTCACAGACCCTGGCCCCCATATTATTGCACCATTTTGATCTTATGTTTGTTTTTCTAATTATAAGTGTAATATGTCCATGGGGATTAATTCAAGAATTGTCCGCATATACCAAAGATTTCACATGCTCCTATCTGTTATACAAAATAGCATAGTATTTGCACATAATCTGTATACATCCGCTCATATACCAGTTTTTAAAATCACATCTAGATTACTTGTCTACAGCCTTACTTGTCAGATCTTGGAAGCTAAACAGGTCAGTCCTGGTTAGTCCTTGGATGGGAGACCACCTGGGAATACCAGGTGCATTAGGCTTGGGAGAAGGACCCGGAAGCCCACTGCAGAGACAATCAGCCATTGACAACCCTATGGATAGCAGAGAAACACTGACATAGTGCCAAGCATGGCACAGTGTCAGGTAGTGTTCCATTCTGTTGTACATCAAGTCGCTATGAGTTGGAACCAACTTGATAGCACTTAACAACAACTAGATTACTTATACCTATGACAGTGTGAAATATATAAGCAGTTGTTATGCTGAATTATTTAGGGACTTATGGTGAGAAAAAAGAGTGTGTACATGTTTGGTACGGCTGCAATTTTTTTCAAATATTTCTGGTTCATAGTTGGTTGACCCTATGAATGTGGGACTCACAAATATGGAGGGCCAACTGTATACATTTTTTGGATAAATTTATGAATACAGCAGTGTATAAAAGTCACCTGCACTCCTAAAATGTTGACGTGAATTATGGTAAGTTACCTGGCATGTTTCCTTCTAGCTTTCCCCCTGTGGATTTAAATTTTTAGCTTTTACCTTATATTTTATTTTTAATTTTTGTGATAGAATTTTTCAAACACCTTGAAATACAGAGAGGATAGTATGACAAGCTCCTTTGTACCCATCATCCAACTTGCATAATCATCAAGTTTTCAGGGGTCACAACAAATATTTAATAAAGGAAAGTTCTTTATAGAAAAGCCTCAGCAATAAGAGCGAGCAGGAGTTACTGTTTTGTTAGCCCCCAGTACAATGATGGAGCCAGGTGATCATGATCAGTCATGGCTAAAACCATTTAGCAAAGACTTCCCATTCAGGGGAGCTTGATGGAGGATGCATCAGGGTGCCATCACTGGGGCCCAGTGGCCAATCTCAGCACTACTAGAAGTGGGAAAATCAGATATTATGTGCCTTTTTGTGTGATGTAAGGAGTAATACCCAGGACAACTGTGATGGGGTCTTGCTAAAAAGAAATGACAAGTGTGCACACTTTGACCTATACTGGCAATGATATAGGATTAATAAGTGTAAAGGTCAGAAACAGCACAAGGACTATAGCAGGCAATATTGCATTGCATATTGCAAATTTGTTAGGAGAGTAGATTTTAGGTGCTCTCACTACAAAAGTGGGCAGCTATGGAAGGTGGTGGGTATATTAATGGGCTTATTTGTAGAGATTGTTTCACTGTGCATATGTGTGTTTATCAAAACATCATGTTGCACACTTTAAATATATATGACAAAAATAAAAGAAAGGAATTGCACATGAATCCAGTCAGGCCTCTAGATCTAATCGACAGTCATAGGAAATATGAGTATTAGAAATATTCAACATGATTTTGGATTTGGATAAAAACATTCAGATCTAGAAAGTGGGAAATCCTAGCAGAGAATTATAGAGAATAATATAAGGAAACTCCTGTACTCACTTCCTCATTTTATCCCATCTTGATGTTATTTTATGTTTGCTTCAGAATTTGTAAAGATGTGGAAAAACATGATAAAGTGGAAGTCTTGGGAGTACCTTTCTGCATTCCCCCCCTTTTTTTTTTTGCTGCCTGAATTTGCTGCCCGACAAAATATGGTACCCCATGCACATTTTTGCTCAATATCATACCTTGAATTTTCTGTGTTTTCACATGTAACTCTAGTTTATTCAGTTTAAATTCTCTCTACATTTCCTATATCACTGTACCAAAATTTATTATCCATTCTCCTGCTGATAGACATTCAGATTATTTTGTATTTTTTGCTTTCTCAAGCAAGATGTAGAAATAAGGGTGGACAGGCTTCCTTGTGCTTAAACTAAATGTGTACAAGCAGAATCTTATGGTCAAAGATTATGTGCATCTTCAGATTTAACACATGTGCCAAAACCACTCCAACATGTCCCAAAGTATTTGCTATTCCTGGTCTTTTGAGCATCTGTGGATTTCATGGTCAATATGTTGTTATTTTTATATAATTTGAATTAAAAGATTTATTTGAGGAGAACTTACAACCTTATGATACTGCTTACTCATCTATGAATATAGTATATCTTGCCATTTTTGAGAAAGTACTATATGCTTCAGTAGTCTACAACAGTATTAACGTAAAAATTATTTATATATGATTGATCTATCATATATATGTGTATGTATGGATTCTCTTTCCTTCTCCACCACCCCCATATGTGTGTTTTAGAATTTACTTCTAGGTACCTTAGAGGTTTTCATACCTTGTGAATGGGATACGTTTTCTCATATGATTTTGAATTGGTTTACATTAGTTTTTGATATCACGATGTTATTGAATTTTGCATGTTGATCTTTATCCAGAAATCTTGATAAACTCTTAATAATACTAATAATTGAGTTGTATGTCTTCTTGGATATTCTGTGTATGGTATCTACATTATTTGTCCAGGCTATTTTGCCTCTCCTTTTTAAATCTATATAAATAAATAAAGTATGTAACATTCTATATAGAAAAAAATATACTGATAATTTATAGACAGGTAAAACATGGTATCACATTGACATCACATTTATTTTCTATGACATTAGCTAGAAGACCAACAGAGAAAGGATGAGTGAAAGCAAGTGACTTCGGGTATTTGCTTCATATCCTTGCTATTACTGGGAATCCACTTATAAATTCATTTTTAAAGCATGATCTTTGCAATAGGTTTTGATAGATAACCATATTGGGGGAAGGTGGTTACCTATGATTCCTAATTTGCTAAGAGATTTTATAATGAGTAGGTATTAAGTTTTATAAGATGCCTGTTCTTCATAAATTGTTATGATCATAGGCTCTTACCTTTATCTTTTAATGTGGTGCATTAGCTTCCTGGGAGTTCTCGTTTTGAACCATTATTAGATTCTCTGGATAAGCCCTATTGGATCATGAGATACGATTATTTTTAGACTCTGATGAATCCCATTTGATAGTATTTTATTTAAGACTTTTATACTTGTCTTGGTAAGTGAGAAGGGCTTATGATTTTCTCTTCTTAGGCTGTCCTTGTTTGATTTTGTTACTAAGGTAATACTACCCTCATTAAGTGAGTCATAACTTCTTTTTACATTCTCTGAACAATGCATATAAGGTGGAAGTTTATCTGATCCTTGAAACTTTGGTGAGATTTGCATGTCCTTTTCCTTTTTGCCTTTGGGGTGTACCCATCAGATAGGAAGGGCAACTTGGTTCATCAACTCTATTTTATGGTTATTGGCTTTGCGAGATTTCTCTTTGTATTTTCTTGAGCCAATTTTGGTAATTTAAACTTTCCCTTTTAAAGCACAGAGGTGCTAATACTTTATTGTTTTGATATAAAAAGATTTTAAACAGAAATTCCATATTACCCAGCAATTCTGCTCCTGCTATATATCCTAAAGATTTAAAACACATATTTAAATGAAAAGCTGTAGGCTAATGACCACACCAATACTGCTTGCAATGGCCAAAAGATAGGTGAAACCTAAATGTCCACCAATTGAGGATTGGGCAAATAAAACATGTTAGTTTCATACAATTAAAAATTACTAGCTGGGGTGGTGGTACACACCTATAATCCCAGCACTTGAGAGGCAGAGGCAGGAGGATTGCCACAAGTTCAAGGCCAGCCTGGTCTGCATAGTGAGCTTTAAGGCAGCCAGGGCTACAGAAAGTGAGGACTGTGTAATATTGGTTATTTGAAAGCAAAGATTTCCTTTGTGACCTAGAATTCAATCAAATTTGAAAATATCCTATAGGTGAAATATACATTACATATTTTGCTAGTGCAGGGTCCTTTTAAATAAGATGTTCTTTTTGTTGTTAGGTGCCGTCCAGTTGATATCCGACTCATAGTGACCCTCATAGGGTTTTCAGTAGCTGACTGTTTCGGGATTGCCTTGGGAGTGGATTGCCAGGTCCTTCTCCCATTTTTGCGGTGCTGGGAATTGAACTCGGGACCTCAGAGACTGCAGTGCAGCGCTCTACCAACTGAGCTAAATCCTAGCCCATAAATAAGATGTTAGTTTTGCCTTTTAAAATTTCTATCTCTTTATCTTTTCTATGTTTTATATACTGTTGTCTTTTGGAGATGTATCAAAATCTTCCTTTCTGCATGGCACATGTCATTTTTTCCATGTGATTTAATCACTTTGTTTATATTTTCCAAACCTATATTGTTTGGTACATATGTTGTTGTTGTTAGGTACTGTCAAGTTGTGTCCAGCTCATAGCGACCAAGGTTTTCAGTGGCTGATTGTTCTTGGGATTGCCTTAAGAGTGGATTGCCCTGTCCTCCCATTTTTGCGGTGCAGGGAATCGAACTTGGGACCTCAGAGACTGCAGAGGGGCACTCTAGCAACTGAGCTAAACCCCAACCCTTGATACATATAGGCTCATACTTATATCTTCCTTACAAATAGTCCATTTTTACTATTTTGTGATGTTTTTCTTCATCATTCACTATTTTTGTCATTCATTTTTTGAAGATATTTGTATAGCTATATCAGGCTTACTCTGTGTAGCATGTTTATACCATAATGTATTCTATTTCTTTATTTTCCATCTTTCTTTGTAGCTTAGTTTTAGATGTACTTCTTATAAACAGCATCTGGTTGGATCTTTATTTTCTATGAGTCATATCACCTCTGTCTTTTAGAAGGTCAATTGATGTGTTTATGGATATTATGATATAGACTTTTATGAAACACTTTACTATTTTTTGTTCAAGTTCCTCCTCTTCCTCTCCTCTTCCTCCTCCTCTCCCCTTCTCCTCTCCTTCTCCTTCTCCTTCTCTGTCTCCTCCTCCTCCTTTTCTTCTTCTTCCTCTCCACTCCTTTCTCCTCCTCCTCTTCCTGCCCTCCTCCTCCTTTACCACCTTCATTGCTTCCTCTTCCTCCTTTCTTCTCTTTGTTTCTCCCTCTCCCTCTCTCTCTCCTCTCCTCTTTACCTCTTTCTCTGGATCAGTCAAGCTTATTTCCACTATGTGTGATCCTGGTTTGCAGACCCCGGATCCTGCCTCTTTTTACCGTGCTCAGTGCAGCAGTTCTCAAATGGATGCAGCTTTGCCCCAAGGGGACATTTGGTGCTGTCTGAAGGCACTGTGGTTGTCATTGCTGGGGTGGGTTGCACTACTGACATCCATGCAAGAGAATTCAAGGGTACTGATACACACCCCACTGTGCACAGCACAGCCCCCACTCTACAGAATTATCCAACTGAAAATACTGCTAGTGCTCAGGTTGAGAGACTCTTAGCAGGGTGATGGCTTGTCTATTAGCAGATGTTGTCTGTTCTGTGTTTATTAACGAGAATTATAGTTTAATATTTTTGAAATAGTCATTTGTAGCCAACATTTAAAATAAATGGAAAGCATTTTTCAATTTCTGGGCTCAGTTTCTTATATCTCCTAGTATTTACTGCCTTGATCCTGAAGCCCACTTTAACACTTCTTTTTGCAAGGGCTGGTAGCTGGTACAGTCTCTCAGCCTTTCTTACAGGTATTTTTTCCCTCAATACTGGGAGGGGGCTGATTCCAGCATCTCGAGCATGCTAGGCCAATGCTCTACCATGAAGCCACACCCCCAGCCTCCTTTTTATTTTTTATTTTGAGACAGGGTTTAGCTATCTTGCACAGGCTGCCTATGGCCTCTAACTCACAATCCTCCTGCCTCAGTCTCCTCAATTGGGATTACAGCATGCACAATTTTGACATTTTTTTGGGTGCATGGGGATTGAACTCAAGCCATAGCAAATACTAGGCAAGTGCTCTACCACCAGGTTACAGCCCCAGCATGTCCGGTTTTCCTCTATCTGAAAATATCCCTGTGTCACCTTCTCTCTCAAATCATAGTCAGGTGGATCTACACTATTAGATTCATAGTTATTTTTCCTGTTGCTCCACTTATTTGCGTTCCTCCAGAGAGCTTTCTGTCAAGATTCAGGGTTTTTCTTTGTAGATGGCAGGAGTTTCTGCCTTTTAGATTTTTTCTTTGTTCTTTCTGTTAAACAATATCACTGTGACATGTATAGGCCTATATTTTACTATTTGGGTTGTGACTTTTGGAGGAACAATGTGTTCCAAATGTGGAAAGTTCTTCATGGCACTTTCTTCAGTTGCTCCAAATGTGGACAATTCTTTTTTTCTTTTTTCTTTTTTCCTTTTCTTTTTGTGGTACTGGGGGGTTGAACCCAGGGCCTCATGCTTGCATGTTCTGCAAGTGCTGGACCACTGAGCAGCACCCCACCCCACCCCCCCTTTTTTTTTTGTACTTTTTTGAGACAGGGTCTCACTAAGGTATGCAGACTACCTCTGGTCTCGAACTTGCGATCCTCCTGCCTCTGCCTCCTGGGCCACTAGGATTACAGGCGTGCGCCACCGCACCCGGCTGAAGTGTGGAAAATTCTTCATGGTGGTTTCTTCGGTTGCTCCTTCTCTATGACTGTCTTTATTCTTCTCTGGGACTCCTGTGAGCTACATGTGGAGTTCCTCAGTCCTTCTTGTCTCTTATTTAGGCTTTCCTTCATCTCTTTGCCTTTTTTTCACATTCTAGGTGAATTCTTCAGAGTTATCCTTTCTCTGATCCTAATTTGGGTCTCAGTGCACCATCAGAGGCTGCTGGGAAGAGGTTGCATCTCCCTTCTGGAAGTGGGTTTAGTCTGTCCCACAGGATCTGAGAGCAGACCAGGAAAACAAGCTTCTTCCAAGGACAACAGAAGAATGCTGTCCTGTCTGAAAGGTAGCATGCCACCAGGGAGACAAGACCAGGAGCAGTTCACTGCAATCGGCTGTCTCCTTAACCTAGGCTTTTCCTTTCTTCATGACCTTCCACCCTGCAAACCTCCGTTTTTTTGTGGAGGATCCTGGACCTAATGGATTAATCTTGGCTCCGTGTACTGCGCCTCTGGCATTGGATTAGCAGCTAATTGTCTGTCTCCCCTGGCAGACCGGGCCCTCTCAGCATCAGATACCATGTCTTCTTCTGACTTGGAGCTGACATAGGGCAGAACGTGGGGTGCAGAGCCTGGGCTCCAAAGAGGTCCTTCCACAGGCCAAAGGAAGTCAGGAGAAAGGGCATTGCACCAGAAAGTTAAGGAGCTTCCTGGGGAGAAACATCAGCATCCCTCAAGTTTGTCTAAGGCATATGCCATGGCGGGGTTTGTAGTAATGATGGAAATCTACCTTCCTACGTGTGCAGTGGGGGTGCATATTTGGATGAGCATCTTTCCAGAGCCATATACAGCCCATGACATCCTTGAAAAATGTGTTGTCTGGAGATTCTCCAGGCCCTGTCAGCCCTCTTGGCACTTAGGTTTAAGTGGCAATTTTGAATAGTCTTAACTTCCTAATTTGTATATACTAGCGTATTCAGGAATTTCCTCCATGTAAATAAACTCCAGGGCAGTAGAGACCTCTGCCTTGTTCCCCATTCCTCTCTTTGGTATCTAGAACAATTCCTGGAGAAGGGAAGAGATCAGGAAATATGTATTGATGAGTGAATAGAAAACTATACTCCTATGAAGGCCACAAATACCCATCAGTGAGAGGGATGTGGGAAAGTAGCAGAAGAGTCCTAATCAATTCCTTAGGCAAGTGAGGAAATCAAAAGAATATTGATGTACAGGTGTCTGACTGCTCAAGCCATTCTGCCTTAATCTCCCCAGCAACCCTGGAGTACGGAGATGGGAGGGGCACTGAACCACTCTGCTTTACTTTTGTATGTCACTGAGGTCTGTTGTAAGAATGAATGTCTATAAACTGGATGAATGTTAATAGCAAGGCTAAGGGCAAGACAATGGGTATCAGTAGATCACCCTATAAAATAAGGACAATAATGGTGCTGATCTCATGAAATCTTTGGGGGAGAGATTAGGATGATGCAGGAACATATGGCATGGGGTGGGCATGTCATGAACTTTTCTATGTTTATTGGGAAACTAAATTGAGTGCCTTGGTTCCAAAACAGACAGTGTCCCCTACTGGTCCATGTGTTAAAGGCTTCGTCTCCATGGTGGTGATGTTGGGAGATGTCATGGGGATTTAAGAGGTGGGCCCTTGCAGGAGGTTCTTAGGTCTTTGGGGGCATGTCCTCCAGTGGGATTGTGGGACCCTGGTCTCTTGTCCCCTCTCTCCACTTCCTGGCTCATGATGTGAGCTGTTTTCTCTGACACATGCTTCCCACTCCTGCCATTTGCTGCTCTAACCAGAGGCCCATTGCAATAGGGCTGCCAGATCATGGACTGGTCCTCCAGAACTGTGAGCTCACTAACCTTTTTCTCTCTATAACTCAAATGACTCAGGTATTTTGGCATAGTAATGCAAAGCTGATGGATACACTTAGTAAGTGCTCTTGTTTTTAGATAGCGTCCCTTGTGCCCAAAATCAATAGTCTTGGTGGATGTGAGTATTTCATTTTATGGTATCTTTTATAATTTGTCAAACCCTGGGGCTCTTCAATATGCATCCCCACATATCCTAAGGTTACTCCCCATTATGTCATTCAGTAAATACGTCTTGGGAGCCAGGGCCAGGGTTAAGTACCGAAGAGATGGTGATGAAAAAGATCGTCTTTGTCCTTATGGGATTTTTGTCTAGGGCCCAACAGAGGTGTGAAACAAATAGTCCTCTCGTTACTTCATTATGCCTCTGTGACATGTTACAAAAGAGGGCTGTGGTGTCCCATGAGGACATGCAGAGGAACCAAGCTGGATTTGAGAGAGGGGCAGTTGGGAAAAGGGTTTTTGAAGCATGTGGCATTTAAACTAAGTCTTTCTGAAGGAATTGTGCAGGAGTTGGCCAGGCAAAGAGGGTTGGACATTGCTGCCCAGGGAGAATCAAGCCTCTGAGCTGGATGGAGTTTGGCTGGGTGGAGCGTCAGCAGGAGGTGAGCATGGGCAGAGGCCAGAGAGCAGGACAGAGTGGCATGAGGTGGAACCAGGGGCCACAGCTCTCAGGCCATCCTTTATTCTCTCACAGGGATCCTGGTCTTAATTTTGTGGGCATGGAAATTCATGTAAAGACTTTAAGTACAGTAGAAACAGATATTTTAGGGCCACGATTAATGCATATATTCTGGAACCTATGTGTGTGGATTGGGAGTATAACCTTGCGACTGTGTGAATCTCAGTTGGTAGAGTGTTGCTTTGCCCTCTCTGAGGCCCTGGGTTCAATCCCCAGCCCCGTAAAAATGAGAAGGACCTGGCAGCCCACTCCGGGAACAACCCTGAAACAATCAGCTGTCAAAATCCGTATGAATAGCAGAGAAACACTGACAAACTGTTCAACATGGCACAGTGTCGGGGAATGTTTTGTTCTGTTGTACATAGGGTCACTGTGGGTCAGTCCTGATTTGACAGCACCTAACAACAACTGTGTGAATAAATTACCTAAATCTTGGAGCCTCAGTTTCCCCATATTTAACATGGTGATAATGATAGTTCTTATGTCACAGGTTGTCTTAAGTATGAAATGAGTATATGTGTACATGTGTGCATATTTGTATACGTACTGTACACATTTTTTTGTGTGTGTACATGGCTTAGAAAAGTGTCTGGCATACTCACAATGTTATAGAAATTTAAACTATCCCTGCTTGAACTGTTATTCTTATTTTGCTCAGGTTGTTAGTTGTTGTTAGATGCTGTCAAACTGGGTCCAACTCATAGCTACTCTGTGTACAACAAAACAAAACACTACCTGACATTGTGCTGTAAACATCATCTTTCCTTTTTTTAAAGCCTATTGTTGCAGCCATTGTGCTTCTTCTCATTTTGAGTCATGGCACATCAGCAAAAGGAGGTTCCAGGGCCTTGCCTCTATTCCTGTCCTTAAGGTCAACTCTGCTTTGAGGAGGCAAATCTTCCCTACTCGTTTCTTGAATGCATTCCAGCCTGCAGGGCCTCATTTCATGGCACTCTATCTGACAGTGCTTCTCTACTATTCAGAGGATTTTCAATGGCTAATTGTTTCAGGAGTGGGCTGCCAGGTCCTTCTTCCTAGTCTGTCTTAGTCTGGAAGCTCAGCTGAAACCTGTCCACCCTGGGTGGCCCTGCTGGTATCTGAGATACTGGTGGCATAGCTTTCAGCATCATAGCAACACGCAAGCCCCCACAGTACTGCAAGCTGCCAGACACGTGGCGGTTGCTTAGGTTAAACCCCTTCAAATTCTTATGTAGAGCTCAGCTCTATCTTTAGCACTAGAAGAAGCCAAGCCATGTTCTTGGATTGACTGGAACAGGTTCCTAGGTCCTTTCTTATGCCACTTTGAGCAGCTCTCTGGGTCAGGAAAGAAGAGCTGAGCTTCCCTGGAGCTCATCTAACAGGGCTGGTGCAGAAGAGGGCCACAGGTGCATTGAGCTGCCGAGCTGCTGGATGAAACAGCAAACACTTAAGAGAAAACTCATCCAGAGAGAAACCCAAACCATTTCTGAACTCCTTGGGAGGAACTCTGGAGACCTAATCCATCACTGGCTGGTAGAAATTCAACACTTACTGCTTATCTCTCAGAGCCGAGGAGCCGAGAGAGAGGCCCCAGGATCAGGGGGTTGCGTGGCACACAAGGAGTGGTGGGGTGTGATTTATTAGAATGTACTCAGCTCTCTTGGCTTTTGTCCTTTGATCGGTGCTGGGAGCCAACAGGGCCCAGCTACTTTGCATACTAATAAAGATTGGTGCATGTAATTATTCAGCAGTCACACCGTTATTCCTCGGAGATAAATCATCCCTGGTTTATTTACCCTTCTTCCCTCGAGTTATTTTAAGATGCCGTTAATGCACTGCATCTCAAGTTGAGGGGAATTAGCCAGATACTTCAGTTTCGAAGGCATCCCTGGGTGGTGGAGGTTCTGTTTACATTTGAGGGGCTGTTCTGGTTCCAGCCCCCACACTCCCATTTTGACCTTGACCTGATGACCACCTGCGCTCCTGAAAGATCCTGTGACGACGTTCAGACCTGACTGATTTCCGGGACACTCTGTTAGTGGAGAACTTTTGGGGTTGTAGGGTGATTTGAATGAGGACTGAGACTTACATAACTTTCTGTTCCCTGAGGCATCTAATTACCCTTCTCTAACCAAAAAGCCATACAGGAATGGGGCAGCGGGAAATCCTTCTCCTCTCTCTGAGAGAATGGACATAGACCACCTCTTCTCCCAGGGACCTCTTCCTCCGCCCATTTTGGCTTGATTTTTATCTTCATCTTTTATTTTTATGAACCCAAATGTGTACCCACCCACCTGCTTTGTACATCCCTGAGGAGCAAGCTGAACTTCATCTGTAGAGATGCGGTAGGCCAAATTGTTTGGCTCCTCTAAACTTTGACTTTGTCCTTAAAGGCCATCATCCATATGTCTGGACATCCTTTCCCTAGCACTAAAAACCCCAATAAAATCCCTGCTGTATTGCATCTCTCACATTTGAAGTACTTTTGTGATTAGCAAACACTTCGCATTAGTACATTCAGTCTTTTCTTGGGGGTCTGGCACCAAAGTGAGGCACAGTCAGACACAAACAGGATGTGACAATAATCCATATAGAATGTGGAAGCTGAACAATGAGGAGAAAGAGATGAGGCTTTGTTTGTTGGGTCTCTAGCTTTCCTGACAAGGGTACAGAAGGGGAAGCTGAGCAGATAGGGCTTGTGGGGACAGATAGAAGTACCCTGCCCCGCCCCTGGAATGCACCATCTGTGAGTGAGGTCCCCTTGCTTTGCTTACTACTTTTAGCAAAGTGCCTCGGATCATTTAGCGAGAACATAGTTTATTGAACGAATGGATTGATCATCTTGAAATTTTACGTTCTTTGCACGGAACTTGCCACCAAAGAAGAAAATGCTTATGGGATGAGGAACTTGGTCGGTTTAAAACATGCCTCTAGAAACCAGCAGTGGTGGCTCATGCTGGTAATCCCAGCATCCCAGGAGGCTGAGGAAGCAGGACCACAAGTGCGAGGCCAGAGGTAGCTCATGTAACTTAGTGAGACCCTGTCTCAAGATAATAAGAAAAAAATGACTGGGGGTGCAGCTCAGGTGTAGAACACTTGCTAAGCACATATGAGACCTTGGGTACCACCCCCTAGGACTGCAAATAAAAAGCAGCAACAACAACAACAACAAATATGTCTCCTGATGTAGAAAGTCTGGGAAGATATATATGAAAATACAGCCCAAACCAGGGTGATGTCAAGGTGCTGGTTCCCCCAAATCTTGGAGCAGTGCCTCTCTCCTTTAGTGGGAAGCCTGACCTCCGTATTCTGTGGAATTCTCCCATCATCGGTACCGAGTGAGTCATGATGATTTAATACTTCGCCTAGGTGGGATGGAGTTAGTCATTAAAAATGTATTTTCTCTGGGAGTTTGTTTTTAAAACTTTGGGCCAGAAAATATGTGCAGGAATGTTTGGCTTTTAATAATTAAATCTCACATTGTTTTAATTTTCTCCAGAGTGTCTCTCTGGAGGAAAATAAAGTTGCAAATCCAATATTTATGTCTCTCCTAAAGCACTGGTTGCCAAACGAAATGAGTTTTGCTATTTTTTTTAACTCGATGCTTGATTTGTCTCTAGAGGGATCCCTTTTGAATTTGCAGGGAAGGCTTAATGTTCCATGAGCACAGAGAGGGAGACGGGTTGGACCAGGGGCAAGAGGAAGATGCGGGTTCAGAGTGCTGTTCCTTCACCCCCTGCCCAGTCCCACCCCGCAGGTTACTGCCTGCTTTCTCTGCCTCCTCCTGTCCACCTGTAGGCCATTTCCAGTGTGGACAAGAGCCGAGCGTGCTGTGCAAAAGCACTTATTTGAATGCTTTAGGCTACCTGTCCTTTTCCACCTCCACCGCCCACTGCCAGGGAGTGTCCCGATGTGGAGAATGTGACAGTCACCCAGCATGCTGCCTCAGGATTTGGGTTTTCTGTTTTTCCGACCCTTCAATCCCCAGGCAATAGAGGGATGGTTTCTCTTCCTGCCTTCAGCCCCGGATTCACAGCTGTAAGCATCCCAAAGACAGCCAAGCCCTGTTTAAACCGAGAGGAAAGACGCAGCCCAGGCTGCTCTACTGTGTACAATGGGAACCTCTCGGTTCTGCTGCAGCTGTTTTTGGGGGGAGAAATCACTTCTATAGTTGCTGCTTATGATGTTTCTGACTTCCCAAGTCGGCCCGCCCCAGGGACGGGCTGCATTGTCTCAGAGCTCAGGCGTTTCTCTCCTTAAATGGCAAACATCAGGCTCCTGCTTATAAAGGCAGCTGAAGCTAGATGGAGTTGGTAAGTGCCCACAATACCAGGTCCTACCTGAATCTTCTCATGTATGCTTGCCATCTACCAGGAGTCCTGAGAGTAACTGAGAAGGGGAAAATGTCATGCCTTCCTCTAACGCTCAAGTCACAAATATACTGCTTAGAAGCCCATGTTCCAGGGAAGACCCAAGTGGCATCCAGCACAGGTCTGAGATTTGGGGAAGTTGCACAATTGGGTAGAAACCTTTCCTTCTCTGAGAATCAAAAAGTTCATCTGTCAAATAGGAATGCTACTGGAACCTGATTTGGCAAAGGGCCTGACATAAAACTCAGATCTAAGGAGACACTTGGGCTGGGGTTTAGCTCAGTTGGTAGAGCACTGCTCTGCACTCTCTGAGGACCTGGGTTCGATCCCCAGCACTGCAAAAATGGGAGAAGGATGTGCAGTTCATTTCCGAAGCAATCCTGAAACAATCAGCTGTTGAGAACCCTATGAGGGTCACTATTAGTCGGATCCAACTGGATGGCACCTAACAACAACAAGATAATACTTGGCAAAGATTTCTTAGAAAGGAAGAATGTCAGTAATTAACAACAGAGGTATCTGAGATACCAGGTGAAATCATGAGGACTGGGGCTCAAAGTCCAGCTCTGTTGCATACTACTACTTGTGACTTGAGAATGCTATTTCTAAGCCTTAATCTTCCATTCTTTGGATAGGAGCAATAATACCTACCTCAGTTGAACCTGGGTGGAGTTTAGTAACCACCAGTAACCAGAGGATTTTTTTTTTTTGCAGTACTTTGAGGTGAACCCAGGGCCTTGCACATGCTTTCCAAATACTCTACCATTGGGCTGTACCCCCAGCCCCTTTTTAGTTTTCTATCTTGATTGAAAGTCTCATTAAGTTATGTAGGCTGCCTCTAGCCTTGAACCTGTGATCCTCCTGCCTCTGCCTCCCAAGTTATAGAGCCACTGCATCTGACCAACCAGAGGAATTTTAAGTAGTGAACTACAAACTGTATCCAAAGTGCCCACTGCATTGCAAATTGTTGCTTTTTAAAGAATGAATGAAGGACCTGGTTGCCATCCACACAAAGGAAACCATTTGTTTCCTATTCTATGGTTTCCTCTTGTTGTTGTTGTGTGCCATCAAGTTGGATCTGACTCATAGCGACCCTATGTACAACAGGACAAAACACTCTCTGACACTGTGCCATGCACATAATCTTTTTATGTTTTAGCCCATTGTTGCAGTCACTGTGTTTCTTCTCATTCTGAGTCATGCCACATCAAAAGGAGGTCCCAGGGGCTTTGCTCCATTCCTGCCATTAATGTCAACTCTACTATGAGGAAGCAATGCTTCCCCAATCATGTCTTGAATCCCTTCCAGCCTGGGGGGCTCATTTTCCAGCACTCTATCTGACAGTGCTTCCCTGCTATTCATAGTGTTTTCAATGGATAATTGTTTTGAGAATGCGTTGCTGGGTCCTTCTTCCTAGTCTGTCTTAGTCGGGAAGCTCAGCTGAAACCTGTCTATCATGGGTGGCCCTGCTGGTATCTGAGATACCAGTGGCATGGTTTTAAGCATCACAGCAACACACAAGTCCCCACAGCACAACAAACTGACAGGCACATGGTGGGGGAGTTCCCCTTAAAATTCTTTATTTCTTAAAAACCTGAAGTAGTCACATTGGAACTGGGTGTTTGTGGAGAGAACCTTGATCCTCTTAAACTTATCTAACTTCATTTATTGGATGTGATTTATGTACTCATTCTAACTTCATTCATTCATTCTGAAAATGTGTGTCAAGCAAACAAAATGTCTGGCACTGTCCTAAGTGTTGGGGGTGAAGAATCAAAAGATACAATCATTCCATTTCAAAACAGTATGTTTTAAACTTCAATACATATAGATTCCTTTGCTATTTCAGTAGAATACAATGTTTTTCTCTTGAGAAAATGATCAAGAAGAAATAACCTGGGCAAACATTTGGTTGTAATGTTAGGGCATTACTAGACTCGCTTGCATGTTGCTGACCTGTGTGATTTCTTTGCATGCACATTTTTTTTATGGAGGCAGCTCCCACCTCTTTAAGAAGCTGATCCTCCTGCTTCAACTATGTGTTTTCCAGTTCCCATGGGTTGGTGTACTTCACAAACACCCCTGCAACACAGATTCATGTGCACCCGTCATATGCCACCTGCCGTCTGCTGGCCCGGTGGTAGGTATGGCCCAAGCCTGTCCATTGAGGACCCATCTTGGAGATATTGAGGCTGGGCATGAGAGAGATCAGGTCTCCCTGAAAGAAGTGTCCATGAGGTGAGACACTGCAGAGTTCCTGGGGCAGGGCAGGCAAGGCTGTGATTCTCCAAATTTGCAAGAACCAAGTAAGCCATTATTGAGGAAGAACGCAACTTTCATAGCAGAACAGAAATGAGAGAGTTGTGAGTGAATGAGTGGTGGGTGAGGGAGAGGGAGAGCTTCATGGTGGTCTTTGAGCCCCTGTGAAATTTATTCTTGAGATGCAGCTGAATTGCTTTCTTCCCCGGAGTCCGGCTCTTCACCCCAGAAGGGACACCTTGAGTCTTCGGATTCTACTTTTGCCTAACTTTGCTTGTGATCATTTTTTTTTGTACCCTGCCACCCAAACACTCTTGATGAATGCAGCATCTGTGGATTGGTGCCAGGCTCTGGGGAGAGATGGGTTAAAATGGGCTGTGGCTTAGTGCAGTCAGTGTCCTGATGGAAGCTCACGTGGGGTGCTGCATGCGCAGAGAGTTCTACGAGGAGTGCTTCCGTGGGGTTCTTCCCCAAGGAGCGAGGACTTGCTCTTCTGCTCTCTGCTCAGTGAGCAGGTGACCTCACTGAGATGAACCAACCATAGCCGGGCACCTGGCAGAAGGGCGAGCGTTCAAAGCAGGTCCTTCGAGTGGGATGATTTACTGCTCAGTTCCTTTCACCTCCCGAAGGATCCAAGCGTGACTCCTCAGGCACGTGGTGGTTCCTGGCCTGTGTGTGCCGATCCCAACATCAGTCCATCTCCCCTGCCCAAAGGGCTCCCCAGCACATCCTGTCTAACAGCTGCCACGTTACCTTGTGGTGTCAGGCATTGTCCTTGTTGTCTTCCTTCATTCAGGATTGAGGTTCATATGACACCTGGTATTTCACTGTACTCAAAGTATCTACAGCAAGATGCTTATAGTAATAGCTCTTATTTATGAAGTTTCTACAATCTGATGGTTTCTTTATCAAGTTCCTTAGGCATGGTATCTCTTTTTATTCTTCCCAATGGCCTGTGAAGGTAGGTATTATTGCCCTTGGTTTCATTTGAGCACCTATGGGATTAAGAGGGGCTGAGTTTAACTCAGTTGGTAGAGTGCTTGCTCTTCACACTCTGAAGCCCTGGGTTCGATCCTCAGCACCACAACGGGAGAAGGACCTGGCAGCCCACTCCTGAAATAATCCCAAAATAATCAACCATCAAAAACTCTGTGAATAGCAGAGAAGCATTGACATAGTGCCAGACATGGCAGAGGGCTGGGGAGTGTTCCATCTGCTGTACATAGGGTCACTGTGAATCACATCCAACTAGAGGGCACCTGACAACAGCAAGAAGTGAAGACATCTGTCAGGGGGTGTGGCCCAGGGACCTGTTTAGTCAGGACCTGGGACAGCTCTCAGCTGGATGGATAGATGGACCATCCAGCCATTGAAGATGCATCTGAGAGACGCTCAGCAAATGTCTGTTCAGAGACACATGAGTTTAGGGCCAAGGGTTGGGTAACAGTGAATGTGGTCCTACTCTGCCACTTCATAGATGAGGAAACTGAGTCAGAATATCATAGATTGAGCAGCCCAAAGTCACACAGTATATAAAGACTAGAATGAAGCTTGTAACCCACCCTTCTTTTTTTCCCTTGCTCCACTGCCCTCTCTCCAGGATGTGGGAGGCACACCTTTTTCTGTTCATGTCCTCCATGGGGCATGGAACCCCTTTATCTGCCTCCTTTCCAGCCTTCCAAAGTTGCAGGCCTCAAGGTGGAGGAGAAGGGCTTTTGCTGGGGCTGCTGCTCTGGTAACACGTGTGACAATGCTGCCCTAATTGCCTTCGTCGTGAGGATGGCAAGCCTGGCACACAGTTCTCTCAGGGCGGCTCAACAATTAATCTTTTCCTGTCTGATTAAGGCTCATGTCCTGCAGTGTTGTGGTTGGGGAGAGTTGGCACACAGGATGTTTTAAAGAGTTCCGTGCAAGGGAATGAGTGGAAGAATTTGGGGTTAACCACGCTGACATTATCTCAGACATGATCACTTTGTGGTCTGGAACATCCAAAGCAATATGGAGCCCATTACCAGCTCTGAGTCCTTGGGGAGTCCCAGTGTTTGCGGGGCTTGTTGGCAGTGGTTATATTTTGCATCAGGCCAGATGAGAGCTGCTGTTGCAACTGTAAGACCTGGGAAGGTAAGGAATGGGTGGGAGCCTGCTTTATCTCAGTGGGGCAAAGGAGATAGTGTCTTATGCCAGGTGCTAGTTTTTCTTCATTAACTACGTACATGTCTGTTGTAAACCCTTTGTGGACTAGGTCTTGTGCCCAGCTCTGGGGTACAGTGGGAGCACAAGGAGTTATGCCCCTGGACTCCTGGGGCATTTGATCTAGAAAGGAAGATAGTGAGTAATCAAATCAGCACAGCAATGAATGCATAATTGCAGATTAAGAGAGATTCTGTGCAGGCATGAAGCAGTTTGCTAATCTGATTTAGTAAATACTTACATAGCACTTACCATGTGCATGACATTAGTCTAAATACTTGGCTAATAGTAACTTATTTAATCCTCAGATAAATAAGAGGTGGGTATTTTTATTAATTATTATTGATATCATCAATATTTTGCGGGTAAGGAAACTGAGGCACAGAGATTAAGTTGTCCATGGTCACACAGATAATATCTGGTGATGCTGAGATTTACACCCACATAGTCTTACTTCAGGGGCTGGGATTTGTCTCAGTTGGTAGAGCGTTGCTCTACTATGCTCTTCAGAGGCCCTAGGTTCAATCCCCAGCCCTGGGTTTGATTCCTAGCATGGCAAAAGTGGGAGAAGGATGTGACGGTCAACTGCCGAAGCAATCCTGAAACAATCAGCCATTGAAAACCCCGTGAGAGTCTGTATGAGTTGGACCTGACTCAATGGCTTACTTCAGAGCTTGTGCTTATAACCACTTAGGATACCATCTCCCTGCTGAGAATATAGGGGTCTCTATCTGTCTCTGGGGTTTGGACAGGCATACTTGTGTTGTGACATTTGGTGCTAGAGTCAAAGGAGGAGGAGGGAGTGAACAGTTCAGTTGGCAGGAAGAGAGTGGGCAAAGATCCTGTGGCCAGAGGGAGAAAAGCAAGTTAGAGAGACTGAAAGATGGCCTTGGGTGCTCCTGCTTTCTTATCTGCCTCAGCCAGATTTCTTGTGTCCTTTAATCACAGAGGAACTGAGGACTCTCTTTCTTTCTGCAGCATCTCTGTGTAGATGTATGTGGGATGCATCATACTGATGACACTGTACTTCTCCGCTGCACCCATCACTTTGCCTGTGTCCCTCTGCTGAACCTTCCCACCAATAAACAGGGCATAGCCACAGGACTTGCTTTGGCCAAGGGCACAGGCAGAGATGATGCTGTACTGAGTGGGAGCTCAGACCTCATGGTCTCTTGCATGTTTTCAATTTGCTCTCTGGTCTGTGCCCATCACCATGGAAATAACTTGCCCAGACTAGTGACTGGTCCCTGGAAGTGGATTCAAAAGACATGAAATGAAGTCACACCCAACTGAGGTCAGCAAAGTCTAGCCACGTGTGAGCCAACCCCAAATGTGTGAGCAAGCCAGGGTGAAAAGCCAGAGCCAGCTGGACAACCCCTGGCTGGCCTTGGATGTATGAACAATAAACCCCTACAGTGAATGTGACTGAAGTGTTGATGTTTGTTACTTAACATGACTGTAGCAATAGAGAACAGATACAAGGTGTGTTGGCATTTATCACATCATTTATTAACAGTTTTGGATCATGATTTGCAAAACTATAAACTCTTTGTGGGCAAAGAAATAAGACCAAAAGCCATAATAGACTTGTATTACACTATGGATAGCACCCCAGTGTGTCTGTCAGCTTGTCATCCTGTGGGGACGTGTGTATTGCTGTGATACTAAAGGCTATGCCCCTGGAATCTCAGATATCAGCAGGGCCCTCCATGTTGAACAGGTTTCAGCTGAGCTTTCATACTAAGACAGACTAGGGAGAAGGACCTGGCAGGCCACTTCTGAAACAATTAGCCATTGAAAACCCTATGAATAGCTGAGAAGCACTGTAAAATAAAGTGCTGGAAAATGAGCCCCCTGGGTTGGAAGGCATTCACAAAATGACAGGGGAAGAGTTACTTCTTCAAAGTAGAGTAGACTTTAATGACAGGAGTAGAGTAAAGCTATGGGACCTCCTTTTGCTGATGTGGCACAACTCAAAATGAGAAGGAACACAGTAGCTGCAACATTGGTCTCAATAGAAAAATCATGTACATAGCACAATGTCAGGTAGTGTTTTATCCTGTTGTACATTGGGTTGCTATGAGCCAGACCTGACTCAACAGTATCCAACAACAACATGCATAGCACACTAAGTGATTTATTGCTATCATCATAGCACCCACTTAAGGACAGAACTATTACTGTCTCCATATCCCAGACATGAGGACTGAGGCTGAAAGAGAGCGATAGGCCAGGGTCACCTGGCTGGTACACATCTCAGTGCATTGAGCCCCAGGCCTAGTGACTTGAAGAGTCAATCCTCAAAAGTCCATTGGGTGAATGAGAATCTGTACTTCCTGTTGCCTTTAGTTGAGTCACCCAGAAGCCGATTAAAGTACTGTAGCATATCTGCCTTATGTGAACATAAATGAGAGGGATGACTGCCTGCTTCTCCCGTCTCCTGCCTGCAGCCTCCAAGGGCAGTGAAGCTGAAAAACCTTGCATTTATCTGCTTCCCTTCATTCCTTGGTAATGCATTAACACTAACCATTGGTTATTGTTACAAACCAGCAAACGGACCTCGTTGTGGTTTTTGTTAACAATCCCATAAGTCAGGTTTGCCTTATTTCAAACTCTAATTCAATTGCAGAGCAACTGTACCTGTGGACTGTTAAACGATAAATTGTGGGTGTTCACTGGGTGATTAGATTACTAAATATGTTCTTTGCCATAACTCACCTCTGTCCCTACTGTATTTAGCACAAAGCTCACTCAAGGAGAGGAGCATTACAGCCGACACACACCACGCTGAAACATATTTATGGTGCGTCTCAAACTTGGAATGTCTTCTTCAAGGAGATATCAGTGTGTCACGCAAACTCTTAAGATGTATTACACTCCTCTAAGTGGAAAAGTCCACTTGACTGATCTCTCTTTTTCTCTTGCCAGTGGTCAGCCATGGGGATGTGGAATTATAAAATGTGACTGTTCTTGTTTTCCATAAAAATAATCTTTGAGCTGCCTCTTCTAGGTCATGGTGTGAAGGCTAAAGGCATGTCTTGTCCTTGCTGAGTTTGTCAGGAAAGTTGGCAAGGGAGGCGGAGGCTGGGCAGCAGCTTCGGGAGGTTTTGAGGTGTGTGAGCCTGAACTTGAGGCCCTCAGCTGTGAGGAAGGCTGCTGGCCTGAACCTGTCCCCTCACTGGCCCAAGGCAGACAGCAGAGGAAAGGGGGTGAAGTTCACTGGCGGGTTCATTGTTCTTTTAACAAATGTTTATCGAGCAGTGCAGAATGCCAAGGCCATTTAATAACCATGACAACACAGCTGCATCCGTCTCCTTCCTCACAGATTACAAAGCATCTTTCTAATAATGCTCTCATTTCCTCCTTAGTTAAAAAAAGAAAAAAACCTCATGAAGTGGGTAGGGCAGAAACCACGATAACTAACACACACACACACACACACACACACACACACACACACAGATACAGAGACACACATATCCATGCATATATTTTAGTATTCCAGGGGTTGAAGCCTAGGCCTCTGGCATGCTAGGAAAGTGCTTTACCATTGAGCCATACCCCTAGCCCCTTTTTTGTTTCTTATTTTTTATTTTGAGTCAAGGTCTTGCTAAGTTGTGCAGGCTGCCTCTGGTCTCAAACTCATTATCCTCCTGCCTTGGCCTCTTGAGTCACTGGGATTATAGGCAGGTGCCATACCACTCAGCTTGATGATATTTTTAAATCATCTGTGATGATGTGTGGCATTCCCTGGGTGATTATTATGCTCCAGTAATTACGTTAGATACATCAGTGTGTGATTTAAGTTTCAATGAAATCCTTATTTTTTAAAATAGGAGGAAACTGAGGCTCTAGGGAGCTCGGTGACTTACCCAAGACTCAGCCCAAAGTGGCAGATCTTGGCTTCAGACCTGAGACTCTCCAGCCCTCAGATGCCCTTGCCATTCATCACAGGGTCTCTGTCTGCCAGAACCGGAACTTGGGCTCGCCACCTTCAGTGATGGCTCTTCCTGTGACTCTAGAAGTCTCTGGGTGATCCCTGCTGGCGTCAGGAGCTGGCTTCAGGAGAACCTCTCAGCTCCTGTAGTTTCGTCTCCATTGTCCTGTTTGCCCACTAGAAATGAGAAGCCCTGAGAAGTGCTATTCTGTCTGAGAAGGCGAGAGACTCCTGGAGACAGAACCCATTTTTCTGGACTTTCACAACTCCAGCAGGAAAGCAGAAATTTACTGCAATGATGATTTAAAGCACCTCTTAATTTCTTATTGTGGTTGTTTTAAAAAAGGATTCAAGTGACACAGGCTATGGCTTTTCTGCAAGTTCATCTCTGCATTTCCATTTCTGTTCCAGCATCCCAAGGGACTCTTTCTGATAATGTCCTGGTCTTTGGTCATTGCCAATAACAATGCTTCTTATTTACAAAGAGATTTCCCATCTCTCCAAGAACTTTCCACAATCTCAGTATCATATCTGATCCCTGCGGGCGGTAGGTCTGGTGGTTACAGTAGGTGTTCTGACTGCCTTTTATAGGGAGGAAACTGCAGATGGAAGACACTGAGGGTCTTTGAGGCAGGGCTGCCTCCTTCTGTGATAGGTTGAACCTTGACATTACCTGTTAGTCTTCTCTGATAATACTGGGTATCTGCTTCTTGCCAGGACTTAGCATGAAGTGAGTGAACTTCTTCACCCCTTGATTTGGCTTAGCTGTGTGATTCACTTGGGACAATAAGCTGCCAGTAATGGCGGCAGAAACATAGGATAGACATTTCCTTGCACGTAGGACTTGCTCTTATGTACCTCTGCCATGGTCATGGTCTCCATGGATGGCTGCTGTTCCTAAGCCTGTGCCCCACAGACTCAGTTGATCTTGGAAGGCAGGGAACAAACTAAGTACAGTTGTTAAGTATGCACGTGTAGCAGGTGTGAACCTCAAGTGTGATGAACAGCCAAACCAGGTCAGCCCTGGGGTCTGAAGTAGAGCTGCCCAAGTGAACCCAGCCTGGTTCTGCCAGTCCCTTGACAAACCAGAGGCACGTATGTGAGGTTGTGGGAATGCTGTGTCAGGACATTGAGTTATGGGGTATTTTGTTATGCAGTGTTATTGTGACTATCACTGACTGATAGGCTCTCATTAGATGTGAACTCCATGAAGCCTGAGCAAGTGTGAAACATGGATCTTGGGATAAGGAATGAACCAAATTATTAAATTATTATTGTTATTAAGTGTATGGAACTTTGAAGGAGACAGACCTAGGTTTGATGCTGTGTATGAGCTGTGTTAAAATCTCTGGCCTCAGTTTCTCCTTATAAATATGGAAGACAACATTCTTTACTTCATAATATTTCTATGAGGATTGGTTGAGATCATGTATATACATCATTAGCATATTATAAGTACTCAGTAAAGGTTACTTCCTATGAGGAGACCTCAGAATTATTTACAGAATACACTTTATCCATTTGAAGTATACAATTCAATAGTTTTTAGTTCACCCCAGAAGAAACTGCAAACCCATTACCAGTTACTCCACATTTTGTCCTCCTCCCTCTTGGAAACCACTAATCTATTTTTCATCTTTATGGATTTATCTGTTTTGGATTTTTCATGTTAATGTCATCATAGAATATGTGACCTTCTGTGTCTGGCTTCATTCATTTAATATGAAGTTTTAAAGATTCATCTATGTTGTAGCATGAGTTAGGACTTCATTCCTTTTTATTGCTGAATAATATTCTGTTGTAAGGGAGACCTTATTTATCCATTTATCAGTTGATGGACACTTGGGATTTTTCCATTTTTGGTTATTATGAATAATGATATTGTAAACATTTGTGTACAAGTTTTTATGTGGTCACTTGCTTTGATTTATCTTGAGTATATATTTAAGAGTGTCTGTAGCCATACCACGGTAGTGTCCCATCTCGACAGATCTCAGAAGCTAAGCAGGGTTGGGCTTGGTTAGTCCTTGGGTGGAAGACTGCCTAGGAACTCCAGGTGCTGTGGCCTTGGGAAAAGGACGCAAGAGCCCACTCCCAAACAGCTGGCCATCAGAAACCCTATGAATAGCAGAGAAACACTGATGTGGTGCTGGTGTGGTACAATGTCAGGGAGTGTTTCATCTGTTGTACATAGGGTTGCTATGAGTCGGGCTAGACTTGCTGGCACCTAACAACAACATATATTTAAGAGGTCAGTTGAGAGCTCATTTGATGACTTAAAAAAACTATTGGGGAACTGCCAAACTGTTTCTCAAGGTGACTGCATCATTGTACATTAGCACTTCTGTTTTCAAAGAATGAAGTTTCCAATTTCCCCACATCCTTAGCAGCACTTGGTACTATCTGTTTGTTTGTTTGTTTGTTTTAGTTCTAGCCATCTTGGTGGGTGTGAAGGGTCATTTCCTTGTGGGTGTGGCTGCATTTCTCCCATGACAATGAGGTTGAGTATCTATTCATGTGCATCTTGGTCCTTTGAGTATTACCTTTGGAGAAATGTCCATCCAGACTCCTTGCCCATTTTTTTATTCTTTAGCTCTGTCATTTATCTTTTAATGTTCAGCTGTGAGAGTTCTTTTTGATGCCAGCACTTTTTTAGTTGTGTGATTTTCTGTTGTACGTAGGGTCGCTATGAGTTGGACCCAACTCTCCGGCCACTAACAACAACATATTGTTTTTTGAAAAAATATCCCTTCCCATTGAATGGCCTTTATACCTTTGTCAAAAATCAATTGATTGTTGATGAAAGGCTTTACTTGTACTTTCAATTCTATTCCATTGATTTCTGCCTCCCCCCCATTTTTTTCAGTGTTCAAGACCAAACACACAGCCTTGTGCATGCTTGGCCAGTGCTTTACCGCTGAGCTGCACCTCCAGCTACCATTCCATACATGCTATGTGTCAGCCCTTATGCCAGTGTCATGCTGTTTCTGTTACCATAGCTCTGTAGAAATATTTGAAATTGAGAAATACGAATCCTCCAGTATTGTTCTTCATTTACAAGATTGTTTTGAGTATTCTAGCTTCTTCATACCTCTCAATGAGTTTTGGGATTGGCTTGTCAATTTCTCCAAAACAGGTAGCTGGGTATTTGGATGGATTGTATTGCATCTATATGTCAATTTGAGGAATGTTTTAATCTTACATTAAGTCTTCTAAACCATGAATATGGGATTTCTCTTCACTTAAAATTTCCTTCAAAAATGTTTTGTGGTTTATAAGTATACACATTTTGCATTTCTTTTTTAAAGTTTCTGCTAAGTATTTTATACTTTTTGCTATTTATTTATTTATTTATTTTGGGCTGGGATTTAGCTCAGTTGGTAGAGCGCCGCTCTGCAGACTCTGAGGTCCTGAGTTCGATTCCCAGCACCACAAAAATGGGAGAAGGGCGTGGCAACCCACTCCCAAGGCAATCCCGAAACAATCAGCCATTGAAAACCCTATAAGGGTCGCTATGAGTCGGACATGACTCGACGGCACCTAACAACAACAACAAATTTATTTATTTATTTATTTATTTGGCACTTGGGAAGTGAGCCCAGGGCCCTACACTTAGTTTGCAAGTGATCTACTACTGGACTGCAACCCTCACTCATTTCTTTTTTAATTTGGAAACAGGATCTATTAAGTTATGCAGGCTGCCTCTGGCCTCAAACTTGCAATCCTCCTGCCTCAGCCTCCCAAGTCCTTTGGATTAAAGGCATGCACCACATGCCTGGTTTCTTTTGGGCACTCACTATTTTAAAAGAGATTGTTTTCTTAATTTATTTTCAAGTTGTTTATTGCTGGTGCAAAGAAATACTGCTGATATTTTTTCATACTGAACTTGTATCCTATTACCTTTTGGAACTTACTAGTTCTGAGACCTTCCCTATGGATTCCTCAGGCTTTTCTCTATACATGGTCTTGTCATTTGTAAATAAAGATAGTTCTACCTCTTCCCTTTAAGCTGAATGCCTTTTTATTTCTTTTTCTTGACAACTTGCCCTGGCTTGACTAGCAGTAATATTCCAGTATGTGATGATTACTCTTCATTGTCAACTTGATTGGAGTTAGGATTACATAGGAGATTGCTGATACCCTACAGCCATACACCCCTGGTGTCCAATCCCGTCTGACCTTGGAAACTAAGCAGGGTCGGGCCTGGTTAGTACTTGGATAGGAGACAGCATTGGAATACTGGGTGCTGTAGGCGTGGGAGAAGGACCCAACAGCCCACTCCCAAAATAATCAGCCATTGAAAACGTTATGAATAGCAAAGGAGCACTGATGTAGTGCCAAGCATGTCACAGTGTCAGGTCGTGTTTTGCTCTGCTATGTGTAGCATCCTTTTGAGTCGGACCTGATTCAATGGCACCTAACAACAACAACAACAGCAACAACAACAACAACAATAACAACAGGAGCCTGGTGAGGCCACCTCTGAGTGGGTCTGTGAGGGTGTTTCCAGACAAGATGAACTGGATAGGGGGAGCCCATGCTGAATGTGGGTGACACCATCCCATGGGCTGGGGACCCTGACAGAATAAGAGGAGAAAAAGGAGAAGGCAGTAGATCGCTGGGGTTCTCCCTCTTCTGTCTGCTTCCTGTCTACCACAAAGAACTTCGTCTCTTACATGCATCTGCTGCCATGATGTTCTACCCACATGCATGGGGCCAAGCAACCTGGACCAAACCCTCTAAAATTGTGAGCCAAAATAAATCTTTTCTCCTTCTCACTGTTCTCTTAGATATTTCAGTCACAGTGACAAGAAAAGAACCTAACACACAGTAAGTACACTGTAGAATAGAAACAGTTGGAGTGGACATGTTATTTTGCCTCTGGTCTTACAATAGTACCTATAGGCTTTGCAAAGATTCCCTGTATCATTTTGACCAGTTCTCTTCTGCTTCTAGATTGTGAGTGTTTTTTACCATGGGAGGTTGTTGGCTTTTATCAAATGCTTTTCCTGCTTCTGTTGAAATGATGATATTGTTCTGGTTCTTTATCCTATTACTTGCCCACTCTGAATTCTCATGCTCCTGAATGTCTAACTGTGCCCTTTAAACTTTGGTAATGGGTTTTCAGATACATAGTTCCAAGACAAAAGAAGCCCCATATAGCAGATGGGTACAAGGGTCTCTGCTTCCAGATACAGACGAACATTAACTTGATTTTATGCTTACTTTGTGTGTGTGTGGGGGGGGGAGAGGACACATAGAAGGCTTTGACGGTATGTGGCATCTCGAATTCATGACACAATATTTTTTTCTTCCTGTAATGGATTCTGAGCAGAGGCCCAGCTTGGTATAATCACAAATCTGAGGCATTGGGCTCTGTGAGCCAAGAGTCTTTAAAGAACCCGATTACTCTGCTGACATGCTGTCTTTTCCAGTTACAGTGGATAATATTACCAAGTCCTATAAAATTAAAATCAAGTTTGAAATAGGGTTTGTTAATTACAGTATTTAACTGTTGTCATTATTGTTTCCTTGGAGATTAATGAGGTGAGTTATTGTCATATAATTAGGCTACAGTGTATCTAATCTCTTACAAACCCTTGCGATTCTCTGTTGTCCCAGTATCATTTGAAGGTTAATTTCACTTTACTGGTATAGACTTGGCAATGTGCTTTCTATTGAAATATGTTTTTAATTATATTTGAAAGTCATTAGTCAAGGGCTCTGCTGGGCTGTTCTGCACATGGTTGCGGAGGAAAAATCCAGATACAATTCGGCTCATCATGGTTACCTATCACCTGCTCAGGTGCCCAGAGCACCGAGGGCTAAATCAGAGGCAGATGGCACCTGCAACCTGTGGAGGGACTGTGTTTGGTCCCAGAAGGCATCTTTGCTGGTGAAATCTTTGGGAAAAGCCCCCAATGCGGCCTTAGAACTGAAGGTCAGCTTCCTAAGTGAACCCTCAGTGGCCTCACCCCAGGTGCACACTTTATCAAGCATACCCAGCTCTCTCCTAACTTAAGGCTCTATGTAATGCCATTCCCCACTTGGGATATCCCTCCACGGATTTACTTACAGTTAGGCAACAGGTCAGGGCCTTGAATGCCACTCCTTCTGGGTCTCTCATGGACCCAGTGCCCCAGCCACACCCCAGCCTGCTCTTTCTGCCATCAGCTTTACCACAGCCTGTGTCTTCCTCTGTGGAATGCACCATGGTATCTTGTTATCCATTTACTGTTCATAAGGCAGAACCTCTCTTGGTTCGCTGCCCCGTTCACGAGGGCGAGGCATGTGTACAAGACATAGCTGCAGTGGTTGGGTGAATGGCTAGGGAGCTGTGGATGGAAGAGTGGGGTGGGAAGCCACGTGGGCATCCAAGGTAGAAGTCCAGCATGAGGTTGTGCCGCGATCCATGGCTTTTTTCTTAGCAAAGTGGGTCCCACATGGGCTTCTCTTTACAGAACTCAAGCTGAGTGAGGTACTTCTCAGCAGCTTCCTTCTGTTCTTGTTTGTTTCTGTTCTTGCTTTTTTTTTTTTTTTTTAGACAGGGCCTTGCTACATAGCCCAGGCTGGCCTTGAACTCATAATCTTCATGCCTTGAGCTTCAGAGGGCTGAGATTGCAGGAATGTGCCACTCTGCCTGGCAACAGATTGCATCTTTCCAGATAGATTCTACTTAGAAAGGAGTGATGGTGTGGTCACATTCACAGCTTTATTGCTCCCAATGTTAGCAAGGGCTGGGCTTTAGTTCAGTTGGTAGAGGGCTGCTCTGCAAATTCTGAAGCCCTATGTTCAATCCCCAGTACCACAAAAACAGGAGAAGGACCTGACAGCCTACTCCTGAATCAATCCTGAAACAATCAGCCATCAAAAACTCTATGGATAGCAGAGAAAGCACTGACACAGTGCTTGGCATAGCACAGTGTTGGGGAATGTTTTGTTCTGTTGTATATCGGGTTGCTATGGGTCGGATCTGACTCGACAGCACTGAACAGCAACAACAAATGTTGGCAAAGTCATTTGCGTGTTGTGCATGTGGATGCGTGTGCATGATGGAGAGTGCCTGCCACTAGATGTGTGTCCCTCCCCATCCTGGTGTGAACAGACAGGGCCGTGATTTGCATTCTGAGGCTTGGATCTCAAGGCTCCAGAGGTCGCCTCGTCCTGGATGGCACATCGTTCTCTGCCACAGTGGCCCATGAGGTGGAAACGCCCCGCTTCAAGGGCTGTGCTGGGGAGTTGTCATTGTCGCTGGGTCACAGGCTGAGGGATCTCAGGGCCCCCTGGGACTGTGCAGGAGGCAAGCATGGCTGCACCTTCGGTACCTTGTTTCTTCATCCTCAGGGTGGGCAGGACCACATGGTGGTTAAAGCAGGACCTGGACCCCCCCACACCTGCCCCTCTGAGAGCCCAGGGAAGGCGTTTGCCTTCTCTGTCTCCCAAGCTCACCCTCCTGGGGTTGTCTTGAGGCTCCTTGGTATTAGTGGGTGCTGGAGTGAGCACCTTGTTGGGGTCATTTGCTCTTATTGCTAAGCACTACCGGCGCTCCTGCCTCCCTGTCAGACAGGCACCCAGGATGGCATGATGGGAAGGGGGGACAGGAAAGAGCATGATGATTCTATGTGCCTATTGTGTGCTGAACACCACACTGAGTGCTTGTCTTCTTTCCCTTGTTGGATATTACATCACTGCACTGAAGGGGTAATATTACCCCTGACCCAGAAAAACAAAGTGGTCAAGATCCTAGTTTTCCCATGATCCTCTCTGTGGAAGTCAGCTCCCAGGGCCTCCACATGGCATCTGCCTGGTCCCCAGAGTGAAATCAGTGCTGTCCCCATGGGCTGGAAAGAAAGTTTTCTGATCTGGGCCTTAGGGAACACATCTGTGCTCCAGTTCTACACAATGAGAGTGCTCTAGAGTGGGGACCCTTTTCCCTGTGGGGTGCTGGTGCTGAGTTGGGCATATCAAAGAGCACCAGGTGTGTTCCCAGCAGGCAGACACCTGGGATGTCCCCTGTGAGGCTGAGACACAGGGCACTGGAGGCCAGGGTGGGGGTGATAAGCATGGTGAAACCTCTTGGTGGTAACGGTTGTTCACTTGCTTGCCTGGCGTATCTTGCCAGAAGTTCCTGTCACCAAGGTTCTCTTTCTGGTCCCTTCCCTTGAGACTGAAAGAATGACCACTTAGTGTCCATTTTCCCAGTCAGGAGACCTGCAGAGGCACCATCTGAGATCCACAGTCAAGCAGCATGTGCACGGTAAGGCCATTGGAACACCATCTTGCCTGGTAGGAACTGGTTCTTGCCAAGGGTGGCCCACCAGCTGTTTCTTCCCTGTTTATAATGGCTTTCCTGCAATGCCAAGGCAGAACAAACATCTCTGTCCTGGCTGGCACCTGGCATGGTGAGGCTGCTGGGCTGGGTCTATTAACTGTGGGTGGGAGCTGAGTCCTCAGCACTGAGTTGCTCTTTGCCAACCTCACATCCAAGCACACACAAATCCCATTCCTGAGGTTGGTTGCCAAAGACTCTCTCCTTTGGGAGTGGGTCCTTCCATTCCATTGTCTTCCAACCAGACCCAAATCCTGCTTTTCCCAACCTCCTTTCTATTTTCTCCACCTTATTTTTAAAAAGAAGACTTTTTCTTCAAGGGGAATAGGTTTCTCTGATTTAAACTCCAGTTTAATTTCCCTTCCCTAAAGCGCTGTGTTGGCCTTTGCGAATCAATCAGTTTTGTCCTACCAGATCCAATGCCTCCCTGAAACGCAGAGAAATTGCCCATTATAGAACCATTGTCTCCCAATTCTGGGAGGTATTCGGAGAATTCAACCAGATTTGTCAGGCCTGACCTTCTTTTCATGAACCGTGCTCTGATCGGCGCTCACTAAATTAAATCCTGCCGAATGGACCAGATCATCTCAGTCCTCCCTGACTGGGCCTTAGAGAAAAACCCGTTCACTGATGAGGTCTCTACAAGAATGCCAGACCTTGACCTTTGGCCTGATGTTCTCCACTCTGCAATGGCCCTGCTATTGGGACTGCTTTGTGCCAGAGGTCAGCCGAGGCAATCCTTATCCGTAGCCTGGAGGGCAGGCAAACCAGCCCCAAGAAGGACTCTGTCTCTCCACGCATCCCTGTCTGCTTGCTTTTGACCTGACCACTGACATCATATTGTCATCAAGGCTTATAGCTGTGTGTCAGGTCCACTACTAGTAACTATGGGTATTATGATCAATAATATAGCAATTATTATTATCAATGCTGTACCATGCAATCATCATAAATACTGTAATATCATCAACAGCATGGCAGCAGTACCTTCTCCATGCTAAGTGTTACATCCTTTTATAATCAGATCCTTTTACTCCCTCTGTACACGGTGTGACTCAGGTATGATCCTAACAAGGACAGCAACAGCCACCAGTAGCAATAACACTGTTGGACCTTTCTAGTGTCCATGTGCTCTGCTCAGCATGGGCAGGCTCTGGGTCACTGACTTCTCCCAATCATCCAGTCAGGTAGAGACTCGCTTACTGTCCCTTAATGGCTAAAGAAACTGAGGCTCCAAGAGGCTTTATAAGTTTTCCAAGTCCACAAAGGTGGGATCTCTTCTGCCTGGAAACCGATTGTGTTCCTCCCAGGTTTATTGAGACATGACCGGGGAATGAAAACTGTAGAGTTGCACCTTGGTATTTATGGGGAACTGGTTCCAGGACCCCATGAGGATACCAAAGTCCCTGGATGCTCAAGTCCCTTGTATAAACTAGGATGATATTTGCATATAACTTACACATATGCTTGTGTATACTTCAAATCATCTCCAGCTGACTTACAATACCCAGCACAACGTACATGCTACACTGTATTGTTTAGGGAATCATGACAGAAAAAAGTTTGTGCGTGGTCGGTACAGAGGCAGTTGTTTTCAAGCAGTTTTTCATCTAAGACTGGTTAAATGTACACATGCAGAACCTGCAGATACAGAGGGATGGTTGTGTATTTAAGGTGCACAATGTCATATGCATATACATCGTGAAATAATCACCGCAATGAAACTAGTGAACATGTCTGTCTCCTCACACGGTTACATTTTTTTATGTGTATGTGAAGAACACTTACAATCGACTCTCTCAGCACATTTCAAATATGCAATAATTATTAACTATAGTGACCATAGTGTTCTTTAGGTATCTAGAACTTATGTTGCTTATAACAGAAAGTTTGCACCTTTTGGCCAATACCTCATTTCCCCTACCCCTGAGCCTTGGGGAACTACAGTTCTATTTTCCTTCTAAGAGTTTGACCTTTTTTAGGTTTAGATTCCACATGTGACTAATATCTTGCACTATTTGGATCATTTCACTTGGTACAGCAGTTCCACTTCTGGATATATATTCACAAAAAACAAAATCAGCATCTCAGGGAGGTATCTACACTGCCACATTCACTGTGGAGTTATTCACAGTAAGGTGATATGTTCACCATGTTAATGTGTCTGCCACACAATGTGATATGTTCCAAGATACGGAAACAACCTAAGTGTTCTTTTACAGATGAATGGATATAGAAAATGTGGTATGCATATGCATAGTAGAATGTTATTCAGCCTTAAAAAAGGGAATACTGCTATTTGCAACAACATGGGCAAACTTTGCCCTTTATTCATACTAACTGGACACTCCTAAGTTCAAAGTTCCTAAGCAGAAACTTTGCTCTGGAGGACAAAGGAATGATCTGATGGAAGTATTTGCATACTTGAAGGGGGCTGGTTGATGTGTTAGTGCAAGGGAAGTCATCCATACCAGGTAGAATCCCTTAAGCAGGGGCCAGGTAGAAATAACACCCACCTTACCACTCAGCAGCTTTCTGGGGGGCAATGAAGGCCCCTGGGGTTAAAATGGAGAAGCAGGTAGGGCACCAACCACTGCCACCACTTCTCCCTTCTGGTTAGAGCTCCCAGTCCTTGTGTGGCACTGGGTTCCTGGCATGGCTTGGTGAATCCCCTGGGAGTCTCCCTCATTGAACCTCTCATTGTGTCTCCCGTCCCATGCCCCAAAGTCACCCCAATAAGATTGCTACCAGGCACAGAGGCAGCGGCACACGTAATGTTCTGATGAGCCCCGCGTGGTACTGACCCCCTTGCCTCTTCCCCACTTGGGCGAAGTTCCAGGATGTTCCTGAGCACCATCAATCAAGCCAGAAGTCTGTACCATCAGGGCCCCTTCCCTGGGGCACCCAGACACGATTCCATCTCACCTCACGCTGATAATGACACACAAGGCCGAATGAGCTCCACCTGTGTAGCCCCAGCTCCTGCCACAGGTCTCCGCTGACAGGTGTGGGCTCTGAAGTGGTCCTAATATGTTCAGGGTCCACCTGTAGGGCACGAGGGCCATGGAGGCAGTGACATACGATGACCCCAACAACCAAACACAGACTTTGGAGACCAGTGGACATAAATCTGCCACTCATACGCTGCACGTCCTTGGGCAAATGACTGAGACTTTCCAAGCTTCAGCTTGTTCCCTGTCCAACAGGGAGCTGAGGAGCTTCCGTGGAGACGCATCAGTCCTACGGGTTAAGTTCCAAATCCAAGCTGGAAGCAAAACATGGGAGGGAGTCAAGTTTTATTGGAAGCCATTTGGCAGTTCTTCAATAAGTCCAACACAGCTGGTTTTTCTCTCAACCGCAAAACAGTTATTGTTTTTTCATTGAGCACCTGACTGGTGGGTAGCTCACACTTGGGGGACATAAAGGTCAAAACCACCCTCATTGTGGAGACCCTGACAGAGGAACATGGGAATCCTGACCTGCTCCACCCCAAGGCAGCTGTAGTAAGAATGTTTGTCCAGGGAAGCCGAGAACATTTGCATCTTAACTCACCAGAGTCTCTTCTGCTTAAGGTCTTAAGAGAAGAGAATCAGCTGCAAACTCTATGCAGATGTCTGGCTGGGTCATGGGAAGGACATCTTATCCCTGGGCCCACATGAGTGAGGATTCAGTTACATACAGCAGGCACAGCCCGAGCTGGTTTATCCTAGCAAGAGGACTAATGAAAACGTTTGGAGTCTTATGTCACCACTGGAAAGCAGGGCCAGATCCTTGGCTAAGTTGAAGGACTGGTCCTGGCCCCAGGACCTGTACGCGCCTCCATGGTCAGGAAAGCTGCCATCCCTTTTGGAGAAATCCACCAGCTCATTTGGCTGCTGTGTCAGGGGCACCATGCCTATCCGGTCCACACCCACAGAGAGGGCTCCTCTGTGCTGCCTTCAACAAGACTCAGCTCCATTCTGAGTCAGGTGGCACCATCATTAGGCAGCGGATCTGCATTGCCCTTAGAACTTAGCTGTAAGAGTGTCTGCGTGGTTACTCCTCAGGTTCTGGACAAGGCCACAGAGGAAGGAATGCTAGGAGAAGGAGAAGGTTGCCAAGGTCGCTGTGGTAGCCTGTGCACAGTGGCTGTCACAACTAGGTGGACCCATGCAATCCTGGAAATGAGCTGACCACAGGCTCATTCTGTCTGGTTTTGTTCAGTGTTCAAACTGGATCCCTGGGGAGGCTGTGTCCCAGAGCAAAGCTGTCCCTCCTCACACCTGAGAAGGACTCAGGGGTGTGAGGACACAGAGAATGGTTCCTGGGGTCCTGGAAGGGATCTGGACAGCCCTCTCCCTGGGGGTTCTGCAGAGGCCAGGGCCATAGTTTGTATCACATGCCTCTGTCTGGGCACATACGCTGTGGGCCCAGCAGTGTCCTGGGTTTGGCCAGGATAAAATAGTATCTGTCACCTCCACTATCACCACCACCACCACCATCACCACCTCCATCTTCACCAACATCGGCTCCACCATCTTCATGACCATCATCACCATCAGCTCCACCATCTTCATCACCATCACGGCACTTCCACCATCTTCATCACTATCATCGTCATCACCATCACCTCTGCCATCTTCATCACCATCATCATCACCTCCACCATCTTCACCACCATCATCACCATTACATCACCATTTTCATCACTAGCTCTCCATCACCTCCACTATCTTCATCACCATCACCTCCACCATCTTCATCACTATCATCACCATCAACATCACCTTCGTTTTCCTCACCACCCTCAACATCACCATCATCTCCACCATTTTAATCACTATCATCACCATCAACATCACCTCCACCATTTTCATCCCCATCACCACCACCACCATCCTCATCGCTGTCACTGTCATCACTATAACCAACACCACCTCTGTCATTTTCATCACCATCACCATCGTCACTATCAGTATTACCAACCCCACTATAATCATCGTCGTATGTCTGTCCTGTGTTGACCCTCAGTTAGTTCTTACCATGCTTTCTCTTGGTCAGATGTCAAGCTGAAACCTGTCCTGCAGCGTCTCAGTTCTCTAAGGGCAGGCTATGACCATCCTTATTTCACATGGGAGGCAACAGGCCAGCCAGGAGGAGGCACTGTGACTTGAATCTCAGTTGTTTGAGCCCAAAGTAAGGGGATACGGGAGACAGATCAACCCGTTGCTTCTGGAGTTGGCATATGATTGGCAAGAATGTGGGCGTGAACTTTATCCATCTCATCAGAGGCCAGGGGAGATCTTGTCAGATGTAACTTGGAGATCTGTAAAGGAAGGAATGACTCTGTATCCCTAGGACACTTGTGTTGAGAAGTACAAGAAGAAACAGGGGCAGTGAGGGCAGCTAGACTGTGGAGGTCTTGAGAGGGGTTATGCAATAGGAAGAAGGACATTTTGAGTAATTTTCCAGCAATTTCTAATATGTGCCTTTCTATCCACTGCAAGAAAAATAAGAAGGCACCACCGCATCTCACACATTAGCTTCTCAATCAGTGGCCCATTATCTTGTCCGTTCAGGTGTTTAATGGAAGCTTCTCTCTCCTGCTGACCTGAGGGCATAATGAAGCTGGAATTCTCCAGCCTGCATCAGTGAGCGGGGCATTCCCTTGGAAGGCAGCCTCATTGAGGCCAGGAGCAGGGTAATATTTCTCCTTTTCTCATATTCTAATGAATAAATGATATTCCCACTGGTTATTTATCTACTGCTAGAATTTGAATGGAATTCTACTGATAATTACAGCATTTTACCATTTGATAGGAAATTGGTACCTGCTACTTGGAGATAATAGACCAATTCAGCGTCTATGAAATATGGAATTTTCTGCTAATTCCTGCCTTGAAATTTGTAAATCATCAGTGGAGTTGGTTATTAAAATTCAGGAGTTTAAAGACCTAGAGCCAGTGGGGAGCGGCTCTTCCTCATTAAAATTACAGAAACTAACAATGAGTGCTGGACCAAAGATTCTCAGCTCAGAAGACTCAAAGCAACTCAGGAGCAAGAAGCCTTCTTGGTAATATAACTCTCTCTCTCTCTAGGAAACTCAAACCAATGAGTGTGAACTAGTGGGCTGGAGGGTACTTGTCACAATTTTGCAGAATGAAGGATGGCAGCAAGGCATAGGGGAGGGCCATGGGCTCTGGGTTAGGCAGATAATGGTTCAAATTCTAGCTGTGTATGACTTTAGGTCTTTCTGAGCCTGAGTTTCTGCACTAGTGAATTAAAAAATAATAATGTATCTTTTGGCAAGGAACAACTGTTTTCTCTCTATTCTTTAAGATCAGGTCAATGCGTTTCTCATCCACTTATTTAGCAACTATTTACCACCAGTCACTTATGTCTGCCTCATGCTGGGGGTACCGTGAGGAGCACATGAGGCTTGTCCTCTTCCTCACACAGTTGTTCATGAGCCTTCAGCAATGTCTTCATTCATCTTGGTCAGTGTAGGGGCCCAAAGAGCTAAATAAATAGTTGTCCCATTCTCTCTGACTGAGGGGGAATGCCTGCCTATAATCAGTACCCAAAGGGTTGACTTGGGTGGACTTTTCAGGGTGAGGGGAATATTCCATGCTTTCACTGTGGTCTTGATTCTAAGACTATATATATGTGTGTGTCAAGACTCATTGCTATAGCAAACCACCTGCTCTGATTGCCACACACGCCTGTGTTTGTTATGCAGCAGAGTGGACGAGGACCTAATTAGACTTGTGATGAGAGCACATGTGGGGAGCTGGGTGCAGCTCCGCTTCCTCCTTGTGCCCCCCGGTGGGAGGAAGGCATGGGAGCGCGTGTCCTGGAAGCTGAGGTTCGCCTGTGTCGATCTGTGTGCCCTGGGAGCCATGCCAGGGCTGGCCGGCCTTAGAGTCTCCAGAGGGGTTGGACAGCCCAGTTCTCCTTCATTTCCCCTAGTTACCAGCCATGCTGGTGGCGAGGGGGCATCCGATTGGGCCCAATCCAGGGGAGTGACTTTTTCCGCCTTTGCTACAAGCCCTGCCACCAGCACCCTGCCCCATTGTGCACAGGGGCGAGGTGATCCTAGCATGCTGGGGAGATGCTGGGGCTGTGCTCTGGGAAGTTCAAGGTCCAGGGCATGGAGATCCTGGCTGCCTCCTATGTGCTGGAGTCAGATGCATCGCTGTCTACAGCATCCTCCCTCAGAAACTTTGAATGTCTTCCATGCGCCAGAGTGGCCCTGAGGGAGGGAGGAAGAGGATAGGGGAGGAGACCCAGCCATCCAAGGCCATATGGAGCCCCTGCGTGTCCCAGCTGCCACTCTGCCCTCCTCCTTATACCCTCCCTGCTTCTCCCAGAGAGGAGAGCTGCTGTCTGGTCACATCCATGGGCTGGTAGGGCATGGGGAGGGGATTATTTGGACCCTCGGTGGAAAGGTCAAGGTGAAGGAGAGAGAGGCTCTCTTTATTTTCCTTAATCGATTTTCTCGGCCCCCTCTGTGTGTCTGTGCATTTTCCTGTGCCAGGGTCTCCCTGCCTGTCTGTCTCTGTCTGTCTCTGTGCCTGTCTCTGCCGCCTCCCCTCGCTCCATCTGTATGTCTGCCTCTGTGGCTCTGCCTTTCCCTCCATCTGCTGACTCTGCTGTGAGGCTGTCTTCCTGTCTCCCTTTTTTCAGTCTCTCTGTCTCTCCCTCTTCCTCCCTCCACCTCTCCCTCTCTTCCCCCTTTTCTCTCTCCAGTTCCATTTTGCTCTAGCACCTCTCTGAGGGAACAGGGCTGAGGATGACTGTCTTGTGTTGTCCACCCACCTGGGGTCTGACGTGGGTCTACTGTGTGTCGGATGCTGGACATCAGCAATCAGTGTTATTATAGGAGATCTATGTCATAAAAAAAAAACTGATAGTGGAAGGAGTACTTTGGCTTGACATTTGCTGTTCCTAACCCTATCTTGCCCTCTCCTGCCCCTATAGGACTAACTCTCTGCCTGTGCTTTGTATATAAGTGAGTCTGGGCTTCTCACTAAGCAAAGAGCACTTGGGGCTTTTCCCTCTGACACCTCCATCCCTACAGTGTCCATGCTAAGAGCTTGAGGTCCTGGTGATGGCTGCATGACTCCATGAACAACCTAAAAACCACTGACTTGGCCACGTCAGGCAAATGGCGTGTGGTGTGTGAATTGTGTCCCAGTAGAGCTGTTGTTTTGGTTTTAAGGAAGATGTAAAGGCAGGAAGGCAAACTCCACTGTGTGCAATCTAATGTCAAATTTTCTACTGGGAGAGTTTGTGGCTGGGTGCATGGGACATGAGCCAGGGTACATTGGTGACTTTGCAGACCCATCATGGTGAAACTCAAACCTTAGCTCCCTTTGCATTGGAATTAGATACATCACTGTCTACAGTGACCTCCTGCTGCTGGAATCAGCTGGCTGATCTCAGCCTGAGCGAGAGGGTTGGGTTAACGTCAGCCTCCTAGCAGAGAGCGAGTGGAGATGGGTGCGTGGCAGGCAGGCTTGGTGCTCTGTGGTCCTCTGAGTTGATGGAGACAGGCAGACTTCTGTTCATTCCCAGGGCTCACAGCCGATGACCATTGCTCCACAAGTCTGAACCTCAGCACAGAAGTGGATCCTTTGGCTCTGCTCCCCCAATACCCCAGGGTCCTCCTCCCAGTCACCGTCTCTGTGGTCCTTCGTGGTTGAAGTCTGTGTCTTCTCCACTGGGCTGTGACCTCCTTGAATGGGGGACCATGTTCCTCCTACAAATAAGCTAAACAATAGTTATTTAGTTAAGAGAAGGTGAAAGAGAAGAAGAGGAGAATGACCAAGGAGCTGGGAGACTTGTAACCAATGTTGACTTGAAGGCTGGTCCCAACGGGTTATCCCACATCTACCACACATACGTGTTGAGCACAGAGACGTGATGTTCTGTGCACCTAACCCTCTTGTAGGCACTGAAACCATAGCTGGGGACAAGGCAGGCATGGAGCGTGGCTCCCACCAAGTCTGTGGTTCAGCAGGGGAAAAGCACAGTAAGGATGAGTCATTGAATCACAAGGAATCGTCTAGCAGAAGGAAAGTCATAAGGAATATTACAAGGCGGTGAATGTTACGGAGAGGAGAATGTGGGAGTGCCCTGGCAGGACCAGGGGGCTATTTGTGAGATATTTTTCTTTGGTTTTTATCCCTCGGATATCGTTAGGGAAAGGGGGGCCTCAGTACAAAAGGAGAGAAAATTGGAGACCCTTCTAGAGGACGCACATTTAAGAAAACCTCTGCTCTGGAGTTTGTTGTGCACCCTAAGACTTTAAATGGGGGATTCCAGGGCCTGAAAAGCAGGTTACAGGGGTGGGACACGTGGCCCTCCTGCTGCAGAGATGGATCGTGGAAAAGTGGGAACCAACTCCCCAGGTTAGAGCCTGTTCAGCACGCTCCCCCCTGGGATTCCAGGCACAAGCTTCACACATTAAAATGGGAAAAAATGAGAAAGATCAATGGGTGCAACCTCAGCTAGAGACAGAGGAGGGGGTAGGACCTAGTAGCTACCAAGCCTGGGAGGGAGCCGTGTGACTGGTCATGGCAGGGTTGACGCTGGAGCAGCTCTCTGTGAACTTGGTATTTTTCCATAGCAAACAGAAGCCCAGAGCTTGTTGGCAGTGAAGACACATCCTGGGGCTAGAGAGGGCAGAGTGGCTGTGGGGAGCTGGCTGGATAAGCAGACACATGCAGAGGAGGCTGCCTTCGGTCTTCCCTGTCTGGGGCTCCCTGGGGAGCCAGGGCTAGTGCTAACATCTCCCAGGGGCCTTGGCTGAGCAACAGGTCACCAAACATGACCATTCCCCGCAGACCCTGCCCAATACCTACCCAAGACATTCGACCGGCTGGCCGCAGACAACCACGACCACAGTGATAACAGTATCAGCCAGCACTTAGTGAGGACCTGTTCAGTGTTCACTGTGCAGGGCACACCACGTGGATTATCTCATAGCAAACACAGGAAAATTGTATTAATTAGGACTCATCTCATTGCAAGTGACTGATAACCCAACCCAAAGTGTGGATGAGCAGAAAAGGATTTTGTCAGCCTGTGCAGTTGAAAATACCCCTTCAGGTTAGGCTGGATCCAGGGGCTCAACCAATGTTTAGGTCCATCTTTTTGTTTTCCTCTTTGGACTCTGCTTCCTGTTTCTCAGTACCTTTATTAGGTTGTCATGGTACAAAGGGTTGTGACTGCTGAAGCCACCTTTCAAGATGAAGTCTAGCAGAAGAGAAAGTTTCTTTTCTCATCCCTAGAGTTTCAGTAAATCTTGTGGCTTCTCATTGGCTCTGATGAGGATCCATGCCTAGGTGACTAGGGCTACATGGGGGGATCATAAAGAGTTGGAGTGGGTGCTATTAACAATAGGTAAATGGAGACAAATGATTAGAAAGGAGAAGACCACGTCTTGGCACTGTTATCTCTTTGTAGATGGAGATCCCCCACATGTCTGTCAGCTTGCCATGTAGTGCGGGCTTGCCTGTTGCTGGGATGCTGAAAGCTATGCCACCAGTGTTTCAGATACCAGCAGGGCCACCCACGGTGAACAGGTTGCAGCTGAGCTTCCACACTAAGACAGACTGGGGAAAAGGACCCAGTAGCCCATTCCTGAAATAATCAGACATTGAAAACCCTATGAAGAGCAGAGAAGCACTGCTATGTCAGACATAGTACCAGAAAATGAGCTCCCCAGGCTTGAAGGCATTCAAGAAATGACTGGGGGAGAGTTGCCTCCTCAAAGTAGAGTCAACCTTAATGATAAGAAGGGAGTAGAGCCCTTGAGACCTCCTTTTGCTGATGTGGCACAACTCAAAATGAGAAGAAACATAGTGGCTGCAACAATGGGCTCAAACATAAAATGATCATGTGCATGGTGCAGTGCTGAGTAGTGTTTCGCTCTGTTGTACTTAGGGTTGTCATGAGTCAGATCTGATTTGATGACACCTAACAACAGATGGAGATTGTCGTTCTATAGATGGAGAAATTGAAGCTGGGAAAGGTGGAGTCCCATGTCCAATGTCGCGCAGCAAGTGGATCTGGGATGGCAGCCCAACATCATCTGTGGCTACTTGGGCTCTGTCTTCTCCCACAGCTGTCTTCCCTCACCCTCTCTTGCCTGTCCCCTCTCCTCCCACTTCCCTGCATCTGTCCTTGGAGCTGCCAAGTCACTCCAAGACACTGGGGAGTGGCAGGGTTGCCCTCAAGACGGAGGGAGCAGCCACCAGGTCACCAGCCTGTCAATCTTGTCAGTTCCGGAGGACGGCTCCCAAGGCAGAGGGTCATAACTACCATAATCTCCATCTTCTTTAATGCTAATTACTTTTTTTTCCCACGTCAACATAAAAATCATCTTAAATGTCCTCATTAAAGTGGATGTGATTTCTGACCACAAGCTCATCAACCCAGCCTGGGAAAGACTTTCAGGGGAGAAAAATATTCTCAGAGCTACAACAGTAATTTCAAGTGATTTAGAATATCAAGTTTGTATGATTTTTAATCATTAAAGGAGATGTAAAAACATATTTTATACACAATCTTTTATCTTACACTTATTTTTATATTTCTCTATAACAATTTATGGCTGCACATATATCACCATGACATCGGACATTTATGGTTCCATTAAAATTCAATGCCACCATAAATTTGGGCTGCTTAAAGTAGTGACATTTGTAACAGCTTCCACAAGGACATATTTTATATTTAAAGTGAAACTTTGAGAAGAAACTTTTGTTAAAGAAAGAAAAAGTGTGTAGAGTAGGAAAAGTATGTAAGATTCTCCTGCTATCTAAAATGCCTAATGCCTACTCTAATGCTTGCCGTATTAAGAAGCCAGATTTGTGCTAAATACTAGCTGTGCTATTTCCAGTATTTAGGGATTAACAGGAATCAAATGATAATGCTACTGTTGACTAGAAATGCTCTGCTTTGCCCAATCTTTCTACAGCCAGAGACCTGGAAGACTTTCAAAAGCAAGGGAAAATATTAAATTGGACTTTAAAAGAATGCAAAGTCCATGTAACGAGAGGTTTTCTGATCCTGAAGCATAAAGATTTTCAGGGAGTGATAGCATGAAGGGTTTATGTTTTTCTGTTTTTATTTGGTTCGACGTGGACATGGCTTCTTTTGAACAATTTGAGGTCTGTCTCTACCTCTCTCTTTCAGTCTTCAGGAGGTGTTAGGGCAGCCTTTGTGAAGCTTTTACTTTTATAGGTGATTTGAAAGGTAAAAATGGGGATCTATTTCTTGTCTGAGGGACCCACCCGTACTGTCATGTTGTCAAAGGAAAGAAAGACATAGTGATCACGTTAGCATCTTCAGAAGCTCTAAGACTATCTCACGCACAGTAGACAGCCACAAGTACCCTGTACTCAGCTCACCAGGGCGGTTAGATGAGGCATCACGCTCGATACTAGACATTCAGTGCTCAGTGGGGCAGGGCCGAGGGCCAGGCTGCATGGGACAGAATGTTTCCTGTAGGACTTGAGAGAGATGTGAGCCAGGGCCTCATAGGCATGGGAAAGGTTCACGGAAGAAACGAGTCTTAAAGTGGGGGTGATTTGCTCTGCAGAAAAGTTGCCCAGGGTAGTCTAGGCTGAAATAACCAAGTGGTTAGAAGCAACCTCAGGGACTTCCTTTGGACAGGGGACAGATCTGGTTGAGCACTGAGCTGAGCATGAAGGTAACATTGTAACCATCAAAGTTCTCTTAACGGCAGCGGCAATAAGCACTCCTTGAGCCCTGCTGGGTTGGGCAGGAGGCATGCTCTCAGACACATAATGAAGATAGCAAAGGATCAGTTGCCCTGTGCTCTGCTTGGATGAACCTATTTTAATTCTCACAGCACCCCCAATGGTGGGACTTCGGCTACTTTCTGATGGGGAAGGAGGAAGAAAGAGAATGATGTGTACCTGGCAGACACATTCCCTCTTTTTGCACGTGTCTCTGCTGGTCTGAATGAACAGAACCAAGAGCACTCACCCTGGGGTAGGTTTGGAACTGCGTGGGCGATTTTTGTTCTCTGACTTTTCTTGACTGATGCCACTAGTTGTGGGTTGCAGCCCAGTACCATGGGAGGTCATGGCAACTAGAATCAGACAGACTGGAGTTCTTCTAAGCCCAAGCAATGCCTGTCGAGAGTACGCCTTGCAAGAGAGGACTTTCATGTTTTCACAAGGATCACAATTCATTAAAACCACAATGTCTCTTATGGGAGCAGTCAGCCACATGTAACTATTCAGTGCTTAAAGTGTGCCCACTGCCACATATTGAAGTTTTACAAACACACACAGACACACACACTCACTGACATACCTCGGGCTGGGGTTTAGCTCAGTTGGTAGAGTGTGCTTGCTCTGCACTCTCTGAGGCCCTGGATTTGATCACTAGCACCACAAAAATGGGAGAAGGACATGGCAGCCCACTCCTGAAATAATCAGCCATTGAAAACCCTATGAATAGCAGAGAAGCACTGACACAGTGCCGGGCTTGGCACAGTGTTGGGGAGTGTTTCATTCTGTTGCACATCAGGTCTACACTGCCTAACAACAACAGGTATACATACACATACATTTTAGGAGAGGAAAAAACTATATTGAAACTGCATTAACATTGTAATAATATATTCTGATGACAAAAGATGAATTCAGGACATGTTTGGCTTCCTCAATTAAAAGAAGTGCTCAAAGTAGTCACCAGAGCAGAAGAAGCAGGACTTGGTGCTGTGCCAGGCCTCCCAGATCTTCCCTTGTGCGCATCACACACAGCACCATGCATCTCAGACTTACCGTGAATGCGTGCAGTTCTTAGGCGTGTTGGAGGTTCTGTTGCACACTCATGCCTCCACTGTCATACTTCCACAACGTTCTCAAATTTCAGATACCACTTCAAGATGGTCTTGTGCACCTCGAATGACAGCTGTGCTTCTGCCATTTTCCTTGACTGTCCTTTCTGTGGCGTGGTGGCTCTAGCATGCATTTAACACTATCTTTTGAGTGCACATCATACTGCACGTTATGATTGTAATTCAATTCCATTTCAAAAAATAATACATAAGTAACATCTCCTAAAATTAGTGCACACTTCTAGACATCCCCAGTGTGTGGACACATACATACCTATCAGGTGGTTGTTGTTGTTGTTAGGTGCCGTTGAGTCGAGTCCCACTCGTAGCGACCCTCATAGGGTTTTCAATGGCTGACTGCTTTGGGATTGCCTTGGGAGTGGGTTGCCACGTCCTTCTCCCATTTTGGGGTGTTGGGAATAAAACTCGGGACCTCAGAGACTGCAGAGCAGGGCTCTACCAACTGAGCTAAATCCCAGCCCAACCTATCGGGTTAAATAAAGCAAATTTAAAAAATCACTTCCCTGTTTTTTTCTTGTTTGATTTGATGGATGTACCACCCTTGCATCAAATCTCATCAGATTTCAGAAGCTAAGCAGGGTCAGGCTTGGTTAGTACTTAGATGGCAAACTTAGATGGCCTGGGAACACCAGGTGCTGTAGGCTTGGGAGAAGGACCTGACAGCCCACTTCTGAAACAGTCATCCATTGAAAACCATATCAATATTAGGGAAGCACTGACATAGGGGAATGTGGGCCACTGGGTGGAGACAGGTCCAGGAGATGAACTCCAGGGCTCAGAGAGGGTGAGGCACCAACCCATAGATAGTGGGTAGCAGAGCCTTGCCAAGTCCAGGACTACATTTCAGTGAGAGACCTTTGATTTTGGAGGTGGCTCAGAAGAACTGAAAATCAGTGTACCTATTTATTATCTTGGGAGAAGGATGTGGCAATCCACTCCCGAGGCAATCCCAAAACAGCCAGGCATTGAAAACCCTCTGAGGGTTAATGTGAGTCGGATAAAACTTGATGGCACCTAACAACAACAAATTTATTATCTAATGGAAGGAAAAAGCTGACTCAAACTTGACATACTTCATCTTCCCCTCCAACCATCTGATGTTATTGTGTGGGGTTTTAGGGTTTTCTTGGTGCTGACTTTCTATTTCTACCTACAATCTACTGTGTTATCTCTGCTCAGCAAGGTCATCTTGCTGTTTGACCCACGAGAGCCCAATACTGTGCTCTTCCAGAGTAGCTTCCTTCTGGACCATGACATCCCTCTTTCTCTCTCTAGAAGGAATGGTACCCCAGAGGGAAGATAAGCGGCATCGTCCCAAGGTTTTAGGAAATATGGCTCGCTCTGCTCTTGGGCTGGCTTACAATAAGAGAAATCTTGCAGGAGGCCACAGAGAAGAAGTGATGTGACTTTCATGAAATCACCGAGTAGTTGAGAAAAGTTTGAATGTGGAACTTCAGACCTGCACCGATCCACATTATGCAACTTTGAGAACTATATTGCTTTTCAAGCTAGACTGAAAGACTTGCACAAAGACACAAGAGAGCGTGAGAGTGAGAGAGAGAGGGGAGAAAGAACATACCTGCTTAAACCTCGATAATGGTCCTGTTTCAGTATTGCTCAATCCTTATCATGTGCTCCTTAGACTTCCAGAATAAAAGTTTTACCTAGATTACTTAAGAGAAAAATAATCTTATGTGTAAATTATATACTCTGTGCACCAGTTATTATTGTGTTTATTCTAAAAAAATTTTAGCCATATAATCATGTAGAATATTGGCCGCATTTCTTATTTGAAGAAGAGTTACAGCTCCATATCTATGTGGCAGGTGGAGGGACCCCTCGGAGTATGTGTAGTGGGGATGCTGCTCTTCCCAACAGCTATCTGTAGGACCTGCCCCGCAGTGATGTGTCCGAGCCAGCTTGTACTGGCTGGCAGGAGCTGGTTGTGAAATTTCAAGCAACTCTGCCAGCTGGCTGATGCCATATTGGCCAGGCTGGGAGTATTTACACCATGGAAACTGGAAAACAGTCTATACTGCTAATTTCCTTTCCCCAAAAGCTGGTGGTTAAGCAGTCACCAGCCCAGGGCTGTTATTCCTTACATATGGCACCATCCTGTCATTTCATTCAATCCCTGATGCCCAGGTCCACAAATAAGTAGGCACCTGAGCTGAGGTCACAGACTTAAGAGAAAAACCAATGACCTAAACCCTGGAGAAAAGCAGGAATGATATGGGGTTCTGTACCCACTACCATTCACCTTCTGGTGTTTGATAAGGATCAGACATCAGCAGACAGCAAATAGCCTTTCTTTGTGTTCTAAACCTACCTTAGCATTTCTTAAACTTCAGCATTTATAAGTTCCTGTACAGTGTTGATAACTCAAAACTACCTGTATGATACTTCAAGGGGCAGTTGGGGCTTTTGAGGATAAATTTGGCCATATTTTACCAGAATTGACATAATATAGTCTTTCAAAGCCAGGCTCCCTGTCCTTGAATCCCCACTCTGCTACCTGTTGTTGTTGTTGTTGTTGTTGTTAGGTGCCATCAAGTTGGTGTCTGACTCATAGCAACCCTAGGTACAACAGGTGAAACACTATTGTCAGTGCTTCTCTATTATTCATAGGGTTTTCAATGGCTGATTGTTTTTTTGGAGTGGGTTACTGGGTCCTTCTCCCAAGCCTACAGCACCTGGTGTTCCCAGGCAGTCTCCCATCTAAGTACTAACCAGGCCTGACCCTGCTTAGCTTCTGACGTCTGATGGGATCAGATACCACTGTGGTACAGCTGCAGGCTCCTCTGCTACCTACAATCTACTTAACATCTACCAGCCTTACACAAGGATACCAATGGTACCTAACTATCAGATTCTTAAGAGATGAGATGTGTTAACATGTATAACAAGCTTAGTGATGTCCCTGTGCCTACTGAGTGCTGCGCTTGTGTCAGCTCTTTTGGGAATGTTTTAATTGATGGCTCTGGCAGCCAAGTGAGGGTTTGGCTGGAAGTGGCCAAGACTGAGAGACTTGTCAGGAGCCCAGTGCATTGGTCCCACCTGACCTTCTTGAGTTGATAACTGATGTCATGTGGCTGTTAGGTAACATGTAGACTAAGCCAGAAGCTTCTTCTGAAACCCAGCTGCTGATTTAAAGGGACATGGTTGACCATAGAAAAGACCACTTCCCTGCAGTAACCATTTCACCAGCCCCTGTCCATTGTTTTTTCAGAGCTGGAGGGCAAAGAGAAGAGAGGACAGTGGTAGAAGATGAAGTATAACAGCAGGAGGCTGTGTTGTTGTTGTTGTTGTTGTTGTTGTTGTTGTTGTTATTGTTGTTAGGTGCCATCAAGTTAGGTCTGACTCATAGTGACCCTATGTACAACAGAACAAAACACTCTCTGATTCTGTGCCAGGCACATGATCTTTTTTATGTTTAAGTCCATTGTTGCACCCACTGTGTCAATCCATCTAGTTGGGGTCTTCCTTTTCTTCATTGACCTGCCACTCTCCCAAACATGATGTCTTTCTCCAGGTCCCTCCTGACAACATGTCCAAAATACATAAGACATAGTCTAGCCATCCTTGCTTCCAAGGAGCATTCTGGTTGCACTTCTTCTAGGATGGATCTGTTGGTTCTTTTGGCAGCCCACGGTATGCTCAATATTAGTCTCTAGCACCATAATTCAAAAGCATCCATTTTTCTCCTGTCTCCCTTATTCAATGTCCATCTTTCACAACCATATGATGCAACTAAGAATACCATGGTGTGAGTCAGGTACACCATTGTCTTCCATGTGACATCTTTACTTTTCAACACTTTAAAGAGATTTCTTTGCCATGACTTTTCCTGATGCAGTGCATCTTCTGATTTCTTGACTGTTAATCACGGTGAAAGTTTGGATCTCATAATTAGGACAATGGAAAGCCGTGAAACACTGTAAGCGGGGACAGGGTGGGGGTTCCCTCTATGTGCCAGGTGCTAGAAGAGATGCAAAGGCATAAGTGGTGTGTCTAGGAGGGGCAGACTAGAAGCTTCCAAGCCTTACCCATTAGCAGTTGTCATTTTCCTCTCTGTGGACCCACTTCTTACATCTTCCAGATGAGCAGACTAATCCCTGATCCCCTCCCACAGTGGACGGGCGCGTGAATGCCATGTGGTCATAGGGTGGCATGATAATTAATTAGTAGGACACTGGAAACCCCATAGAGATAACAGTGAGAAAAGATTAGCAAGGCCACCCTGCTCGCTCAGCAGTGGCCTCACAGGGACTCTCTTTGCTGGGACGTTTGTCACATCTCCCAAGTTGCCTGCCTGGTTTCTTACCTCCTTCCACAGCCAGGCCCTGTCTCGTGTCCTGGGGCTAATAATAAAGACAAATTTGAGAAGTAATGAATAAAGACCTATTCCTTGTAGAGCAGTAAAATTCATCGTGGCTTAACTAATCTGGCACCACATATGCCTGTTGCCTGCCTTCCCAACCATCGAATGACTAATTGATCCCTAATTTCCTCAATTTGTACTTCATTACTTATCACAGCAGAAAAGCTCACACCTAGCTCTGTGAACCAAAGAGACTCCAGGAACTCTGCAGAGATGTCTCTTCCCAGAGTTCTTGGTAGACTGGCCAGCTTTGTGGGGAAAATGGCCTCTTTCCACTCATGCAGCTGAGAGGTCACAGGTGTTGAGTGCACACCAGACCCTGAGCTGTGGCAGGGGAGATAATAGATGAACCCCCAGATAGTGTTATTGTAACCCAGTAGAAATTTGCTTTTTTATTATTAATGGTTTAAATCAGGTGTTGTTGGTAGGCAAAGAATGGGGAGCTATGTACCATGCAGTCAGTCATTCAGGTTGACCAAGACCCAAAGTAAAGATTCAGGTGGATTGAGGTTCTGCCATCTTCACTCTCTAGCTGCCCAGGTTGCCCTGGGCGTTGAGAGCAGCAGAGAGGAATGGTCATGAGGCAGCACAGGTGAGAAGTCTTTAATGAACACTAATAGCTAGGAAAGCCTGCAGCCATACGACTGTGGTGTCTGACCCCATCAGATCTCAGAAGCTAAACAGGGTCAGGCCTTGTTAGTCCTTGGATGGGAGACCGCTTGGGAGACAGACCTGGCAACCCACTCCTAAAAGTCAATCTGCCATTGAAAACCCTATGAACAGCAGAGAAGCACCCGCAATAGTGTTTCACCTGTTGTATGCAGGGTCACTATGAGTTGGACACCGACTCGATGGCACCTAACAACAAAGGTAGGAAGATTTATCTTGATCATGGTTTCAAAGGTTTCTTTCCACCATTGTGATGGGGGTGTGGTGTGGTGGACAAAATGACTCACATCATCGGAGACAGGAAGCAGAGCAGAGCAGCCATAAGAAAGGACTAGGGCAAGATATAGCTCTCAAGGACTTGACCTCCCAATGTTCTACTTCCTCCAACCAGTTTAATCACCTCCCAATAATCTATTAATTTTTTAAATCCATCAATGGATTAAGCCATTGATTAGGTCAGAGCCCTCATGATCTAATCATCTCTGGGAGTATCCTTCATAGGCACACCCTGAAGTGTACTTTACCAATCTCTTAGGTGGCTTTTAATCCAATCAAACTGGTGGTCATGATTAATCACACAGCAGCCTACAAGAACATGTCATTTCAACTCAGAGTGTGCTCTGGTCATGACTCAGGGACAGGAAGCCTGGGAAATGCAATGTCACCGTGACTCAGTGTGAAATAGGTTTTGTTGGGTTGCTCAACACACGTGATTCCACTGAATCTTGAGAGCAATACTTTGAGACTGATCATCATCCTTGCTTTTCAGATGAGGAAATGAGGCTTGGAGGGGTCAAGTGGCTTGCTCAAGGTCGTATAACTGGTGAGCAGGGGTGCAAATCTTCAACTCATCTGTCTGATTTCCAAGTCTGTGTTTTCAAGCACTGGGCTTGACTACTCTTTGGGTCTCAAGCAATGGGCAGCTCAGATGGTGAATATTTCCCCCTCCATTTTCCCTGGTCCTCACTATGGTAGCTGACCTTGACTCCCTAAGATTTCTATGCTCGTCAGCCATCATCCCTTCCCCCGGCACTGAGCCTCCCAGAGAAATATCTTGTGAACTTCTGGCAATGCGGGTTTGGATGCCTGCTGGGGTCCAAATTCAGTACCATGTATGTTTTGTCTGTGGGGCCGCAGAGCAAGTGTTAAAGTGAGCCAGGAAAGGCTTCATTTGTTAATGATTTCTGAACTCTGCTATCCATTGGCTTGTTAGCAAGTGATGCTATTAATCCTCCATGTTCTTGATTCTTCTTTTTCTTTGTGGGGGAAAAAAAGAGAAGTTGAAGGCGATATTGTGGTATTTATCCTTGGAATAATGTTGCCATAGTTACCTCTCAACTCTATTATAACAGCAGTGCAATAATTGAAGTAGTGAGACCTGGAGATGCTCTTGTAACTGTGAGCTCAGTCCCCAGGCTGGGCATGAAAAGCATCTCTTAGATTGGGGCAGAAAGATGGGAACGTGGCCTCTCCAATTAACCCCAAAGCACAGCACGGTGGTCCAATCTGCTGATGAAGGTGTTGCTTGGTGATGTCCAAAGCGGACCATTTCTGCACAGGTGCTTTGTTTTCACACTGTCGTTCAGTGACACTCTCAGAATGCAAGAATGTAGTGTCTCCATGGAAACTGGAAATGTACAAAATTAAGACCCAGAAGAGGAAAGCTTCTATGAACACAGTTCTGCTGATCACTAATAAAGAAATGATGTGTGGCAAGTACAAGGTGTTGGATGTCAGAAGAGACAAGGGATGCTAAATGTGACATGATAGTCTAACTTGGGACCTTCACTTTTTTTTGGACATGGTGGGGAAAGGTTATGAATGCATGTGTGGGTGGCACATCTTTCCTCAGACAAGAGGAAATTCCCTTAATGTCCTGTGGTAGGGAAAGAGCTGCCAGCCCTCTGTGGAACTTAACCTTGTGTCTACTTATCTGTTGCGCACGCTCAGAAAGGAAGAGTTAGTGGGACGTGAGGGAGGCAGTGTGATGTACTGAGAAGACTCAGCATCTGCAGCTGGACTACTTGTAAGTCCCATGACTTGAAGTGGATCCCTTCAGCCTGCTGAGCCTCCATTTCCATGGATGGAATGGGGATGCAAGTGGTGGGGATCTTCATGAATGTCACCTTTTCCCTTTTCCTTAGATATTCATTTTTAGCAGTATCTGCAGGGGCCTCTTAGCCTAACTTCCCGTGCTGGAGGAAAAGGTGTGGTTTAGAGTGCCCAAAGCTGTATGTGGCCTGGAGTCTGTGGATAGCTTGAAAAGCAGCTCCTGGAAGCATAAGGGTGTTGCTGAGTGCAAACGCTGTCTGCCCACAGAGGCGACTGGTGACTCCGCCATGCTGGTGTACCCCTCATCTGTCTTCTAGGGCTCCTGCTGACGTGGGTCCTCCTTTGTGACTCTCACTGTCTCCCACCACTCTGGACCACTCGGGCACTTCCACCCACATTCCCACATTCCCTGAAATGTCATCCGGTCATGTGAGGGCATTCAAATACATGAAACTCTCACGCTCTCCTGCTCACTGCAAGTTCAAGCTCTTGTCAACAATTCCTGGAACTCTCCCTTCTCTATTTGTTTGTTGATTTGTTCACATGTGTGTTTCTCTTTTATGATGCTGGGAGGGCCTTCATGCATGCTAGGCAAGTGCTCTACTGCTGAGCGGCCCCTCAGAGCCCTCCCAGCTGAGTTCTTAATGGCACACAAGGAGGTTCTCTGTGCCACCCATGTCAAGAACCTGCTGAATCTCTCTTTGGGAAAAACCAAAGCTCTCTCACTGACCTCCACCCCTGCTTGAACACTCCGGAATGTTTCACACAGCTTCTGTCTTCCTGTAAAAGTATTTACAATTGCCACTCTCTGCCTAGCTAGTGTTCCTCTGACCTGGCCTGGTCACTGAATGGGAGAAGATTTCCTTCTGTGGCTCGAGTCCTTGAGCAGTTCTCCCTTGACAACACAGGGAAGGCTTTGATTCTTCTTGGATGTCTCTGTCAAATGGCCTTAATGCTGTAGCCGCCTACCGTTTCACTGTTTAAAGTTCTATCTGCTCTTTGGTGTTTGCTTCAATTGCACTGAAAATGTAGGTTGCTATAATCTTGTAGGCTGCTATAAATACCCCCTGGCTTAAAAAAAAAAAACAACACAAAAAACCCTTGTGTTTGAGCCTCCATTTGTAGAGATGTGTTATGATCAAGTAAATGTCAAGTAAATGACAGGAATCTCTTATTTAACTAGTATTTATTCAGGAGCTATTACATATCAGATCCTGTTCTGGATGTTGGTCAAGTGACTGACCAGCCCAGGTTTGTCTGGGGCATTTCCAGTTTTATCATCGGAAGTCCTGTGTTCTAGGGACCCCTGAGATCCAGGCAAGCTAGCAGAGTTGGGCCCTGTAGGTACTGCATGTAAATTGGTAAATAAGACAAAGCCTCTGCTCTCAAAAATCTAATAGTGCAATAAGCCAGAAAACAAAAGCAAACAATGCATCCCATTCCTACCTATGTGCCCCAAAGAACTGAAAACAAGGTCTCAAACATATGTCTGTATATGCTAGCAGTAGCGTTACTCATAATAACCGAACAGTGAAAACAGCTCAAATGTTGATTGACAGCAGAATGGATTAACAAATCAGTGGTCTATGAATCCAATGGAATATTATTCAGCTGTAAAAAGGGCCAAAGCGCTGACACGGGTTATAACATGGATGTACCTTGAAAACATGATGTTGAGTGACATAGGCAGACACAAAAGGTGACATATCCTATGATTCCATTTGTATGAAACACTCAGCATAGGCAAATCCATAGCTTCAGGAAGTGGGTTCCAGGTTGCTTGATGGGTGTGGGATTTTCTTTTGAGGAGATGAAAATATTTTGGAACTAGATAGGGACGGGGCCTGAGCAATGTCTTGAATGTGCTACATTCAAGCCAGTGAGCTGTCCACTTCAAGGTGGGTGGTGGTGTGTGACGTGAGTCTCATCTCAGTAAGAGACGTGGCACTGTGGAAATCAATATAAGGACGATGGGTAGAGAGGCAGAGAAAGGAAGGATCTGATGGGAGACAGTGAAGGTGAGAGTCAGGCGCAAAGTATCTTAGCATCCAGTCATTGCAAAGCTTCCCTATCAGGCCACCTCAGAATGAAAGCAAGTTGAGCAATGGCCCCCGACCAGGAGGCCATGATGGGAGGGGGCTCGAACCAGTGCTGCCCTTCATTACCAATGCATCCTGGCAAGGTGTGCTTGTCTGAGCTGTGACATCATCACACATGCAGCAAGGACAATAATAGGCCTGTTATAAGGATAAATGAATTTCCCCATGAAGCCAGTAGTGCACACTGTCTAGCAAATAACAAGTATTCAATAATTATTAATTTTCCCCATTCTTTCCTCTTCATCCTAGACTTAATTAAGATGTATCGTCAAAGCTATGAATAAGCAATTTGCAAAAAGAGAAAATTAAATGGCCAGTACACACAGAAAAATGTTCAGGCTGGGTAGCAAAAATGGACTGCAAAGTGAAATGAGACATTATTCTTTTCCTACAAAATTGCTCAAAAAGACAAAAAAAAAAAAAAAAAAAAAAAAAAAAAAAAAAAAAAAAAAAAAAAAAAAAAAAAAAAAAAAAAAAAAAAAAAAAAAAAAAAAAAAGAAAAAAGAAAGAGACAGAAAGAGACAGAAAGAAAGGAAGGAAGGAAGGTAGGTAGGAATGAAATAAAGAAGGAAAGAAAAGGCAGAAAGAAAGAAAGGAAGGAGATAAAACAGAAAGAAAAAGAAAATACAGGGTTGGGAGTCAGACCATCTCATAGTGAGCTGGTAGAAATATAACTTGGAACAACCTTTTGGGGGGCAATTTGGCAATAAGACTAATATGCTTGTTTCAGAAGCCTTAAATGTGTGTCTGTGCTTTGACCCGACAATTCCACTTGCAGAAATTCACCCGCGGGGAATAATTAAGGATGTGCGTGCAAACTTCCCCGCAGAAGGCACTCTATAAATAGTTGTTAAATGAAGGAGTAAGCGCTGCTCATCGCTGCATTGTTTATAATAATGAAAATTCCAATAACAAGGAGGGAAAAAAATCAAGTAAATTATGATCTGGCCGTAAAATGGAATCCGCTACAGCCATTAAATATGATTTGGTAAATACATTTGGATAACTCCATCATTTACATAGGCCTGGGAAGATATTTCTGGTTCCTCAAGTGAGAAATTATGTTAAATGGCATATTGTATGGCTATGGCTTGTTTAAAAATATGGAGCCATAAATAAAATGGGAAAGAAAAACTCTTGAACAATATACAGTAACGTGTGAAAAGCCGTTATCGCTGAGCGGTGACACTGTGAAGGATTTTTTTTTTTTATGTCTTGCTTTTTGCCTTTCAATATATTCTGAGCATGTACTGTTTGTACATTTTTTTTTTAAGCTTACTGTTAAAATAGAGGGACTCACTGGGATGGGGGCGGAGGCTGGCAACCGCGATGAGAAAGTGGAGCACAAAGGTGCCAGTCGGGAGCACGCAGGTGCCTTGCTGGGTTAAAAGTGCAGCAGGCTCCAGGATGCCCCCTCCTCTGTCTTTGTCATTTGCAGCTTTGTTGACTGCAGCTCAACATGGAGCCTCGGAGGCTTGGCTGGGCCACGTCCTCCTTAGAAGGTGCCATGTCTGGGAAGCACACACAGGCCCTCTGTGTCTCTGCTGCTCACCAGTGCCCAACTTGCTGTGCTGGGTGACTTACGCCAGCCAAGCTGTTGAGAGCGGGCCTGTCCCTGGGGTGTGCAGCCAGCCAGCCCCTGGCCTGGAGCGGGAGAGTGAGCTGCTGGCCAGGAAAGCCCCTGGCGCAGGAGGCCTTCTGGGTGAAGAGGAGGCGTTTACCTTGTCTCACTCTCCGGATCTTCACCAAGTAAATTGCTGCGATGGAACGTAATTGCTTTTCATTTTATTTTTAAAAATTGCTGCTGAGGCAGTCTGCGGGCCTCCTGAAGTCAGCACAAATCTGAGAACACTTACTCCAAGGGAGTATTTTTAAAACTCGCGTTTGGAAAGTGATTTGCCCCCCGTGAGCAGCTGGCTGAGGTTCAGCGGTCCCTGGTAGCTGCAGGATGAGTTCCCACCAGGGACTCCAGGAGCGCATGGCTTCCTTCCCCATGGGTCTTGGCTTGAGGCTGTCTCCTGAGACCACTGTCCTCTGACCTGTGTGACCTGGTGCCTCCTGTCTCTTTCCTGGTCTGGTGTTTTTTGCAGGTGGTATTCCTTTATTCCCGTTGTCCTCTCTGACTCTTCCCTGGAGGCATGTGCCTCAAGGGTAGATGCTTCCTTACCTCTACACCCCTTATGCTGGCAGCCAGGTCAGGGGCTTAGTGATTATTGTGGTTAGATAGTGTCAAGCCGAGTTCGACTCATAGTGAGCCAATGTATAATAGAATGAAACACTCCCTGACACCATGCCATGCCCAGTACTATGTCAGTGCTTCTCTGCTATTGATAGGGTTTTCAGTGGCTGATTGTTTTGGGATTGCTTTGGGAGTGGATAGGTATGTCCTTCTTCCATTTTTGTGGTGCTGGGACTCAAACTCAGGGCCTCAGAGCATGCAGAGAAGCACTCTACCAACTGAGCTAAACCCCAGCTCTAGTGTTATTGTTAATAGGTGCCACTGAGTCACAGCTGACTCAAAGCAACTCTACGTACAACAGACAAAACACTACCCGACACTGTGCCACACTTGGCACTATTATCAATGCTTCTCTGCTATTCATAGGGTTTTCAGTGGCTGATTGTTTTTGGGAGTGGGTTGCTGTATCCTTCTCCCAAGCTTACAGCACCTGGTGTTCCCAGGCAGTCTCCCATCCAAAGACTAACCAGGTCTGACCTTGTTTAGCTTCTGTGATCTAATGGGATTGGATGCCACAGTGGTACGGCTGCAGACTTCCAGCCCTAGTAGGTATCCATTAAACACTTGGCCAATGAACAAATGTGTAAGTGAGAAGGATGTGGAAGTCTTTCACAACGTGGAAGATGCTCTGGGTGGGGTGGTTGTGTTTGGGCCACTACAGCTTTCCTGCTGAGCACCAGTGCCACCACGTCATGGACGGTTGACTGTTAAGCCCTATGGTATGTAAAATTCTGGCAGTGTCTATAATAGAGCTTGGCCTCCATGCTGGAAGGTTCCAAAAGCCTTGAGTCTTCCTGGCTGGGGAGGATGAGACTCCATGCTCTCAGTAGGTCTGTTTTGTATGTGCTACCAAGCTGATCTTCCCCATCCCACTGGACTGAGCTCTCTGATACTGCAGAACAGCCTCTCTTCCCCAGACACAGAGATGGTGGCAGCAGTAACACATGGCACTGGAAAAATTGGGAATGGTAGACCCCCCATCTAGGATGAGCAGTGTCTACTCCATGGAAGACTTGGGGTCCCTCCACACATGCACTCTCTCTTCCTCATTCTTTCCATCGGTGCCTGAGCTCTGGGGCTGGACCTCCTTCACCAGGAGCAAAGCAAGAGCCGTGCATACCGAGGTTGTGCAGTTGAGCCCCCGTCTGAACTGCTTTACTGAATGTCTCTGAATTCTTCCTTCCTTGGGTCGAGACCATGCCCTGACACTTGGGTTTGATTCCAAAGTCCCATGATTCCCAGGAACTTTGCACCACATTTGTCAGCTACCCAGTCTGTCCTTTAATGTGCACTTATTAAGTACCCACTGTATGCTAGGTCCTGAGTCTATAGCAACACATAAGATGAAGTTGCGGCCCTGATGGGTAATCTTGTGCCTCCAATGGAAACTGTGATTGAGTCTGGGAGACAAGGAGAATCAGAGGTCAATTTGATGCCCAAATCATTGATCATATTTTGGTAAGGGTTTGTCATTGATTTTATTTTCAAAGACATCAGCATGGAAATTAGATTTTTTTCCCTTGGAAATTAGCCAGTGGGTTGAACTTGACTCATAAAACCATGAACTGTTGCTTAGGTGGAGTGTTTCCCTACCTGATACCACTGGCCTGTCTTTGCTGAGTTGGAGCTTAGTAAGTAGAGATGGGAGTCCTGTTGCGTATTTGTATGAGTTCTTTGAGCTGACCTACTTCCTTTATGCTGAGGGGTCTCTTCGTTTCCAGCTTGGGGCTCCCCAACATTTAGAACACATGCTTGCAGACATCTGTGGGCACATTTGGGAAGATAACCTGGTGTTTCATGATTCACAAAACATGCTATCAACAGCCCTGGGACTCCTGGTCTTCAGATGGCTGTGTCTGCAGAAAGCCTTGTTATAAAGCCTATAAAAACTACCCAAAGGCCAGAAGGCAGAAAATAGTTGAGCCAACTAAATATTGGTACAGTAGGAGGTACCAGAGAAGTGAGAGACTGCATTGAAACCTGACCTTCTTGGTGACACCTGATCAACATACTGGGGACTGAACTGTCTCCTCAGACTTCCTCTTTTGAGATCCCACATCCAGGTACCATAGAGTGTGACATTACTTGGAAATGGTTCACTTGTAGCAGAGTAGACTTGGGAAGGTACTGCACTCTTCAACCTTACCCTTCTCATCCACCTGGTAAACAGAATGTTTATTTCCCAGAGCTATGGTGCCACCAGAGTGTGAGACCACATGGGGGGTGTCTGCTTCTGAGACTCCTGTGTAATAAGTGTTCAGTAAATTGTGACAACAGCAAATTATGATACTTATAATGGAGAGTGCCTGCAGCCATCCCATGGTGGCATCCGGTCCCATCAGATCTTGGAAGCTAAGCAGTACTTGGATGGGAGACCGCATGGGAATACCAGGTGCTGTAGACTTGGGAAAAGGACTTGGCAATCCACTCCCAAAAAGCAATCAGTCATTGGAAACCCTATGAATAGCAGAGAAGCTTGACAGTAGAGTTTATTCTGTTGTGTGTAGGGTCACTATGAGTCGGACACCAACTCCATGGCACCTAACAACAACAGCAACATAAGGAAAAGTAGGCAGAGCAGATTTTGTTCATTTTTTTAAATAATAAAAAGGATTTTAATAAACATGTAATGACAGTTATACGCAACCATGAGTTATACCCTGATTTTTCCCTTTCCTTTTCCTTTCTTTGTATTTTCATTGCTGTATTTTGTGTTTTTTCTCTCTTTACCCCCAATGTTATTCCCCCTCCCACCTTCCCCATCATCCACACCCTCCTAGTCCCCTCCCACTTCACAGTTAGTCCACTTATATTATCCATTCTTAGGTAAGTGTGATTGTACATTTATACATCTCTATATGTGGTTGATCTGCGTTATGCAGATGACACCACTCTGCTTGCTAAAAGTGAAGAGGATTTAAAACATTTACTGATGAAGATCAAAGACCATAGCCTTCAATATGGGTTATGACTAAACATCAGCAAAACAAAAATCCTTACGACTGGGTCAGCACGCAACTTCACAATAAATGGAGAAAAGATTGAGCTTGTCCAAGATTTTGCTTTGCTTGGCTCTATAATCAACACCCGTGGAAGCAGCAGTCAAGAAATCAAAAGACGCATTGCTCTAGGAAAATCTGTGGCAAAAGATCTCTTTAGAGTATTGAAAAGCAAAGATGTCACATTGAAGACGAAGGTGCGTCTGACTCATGCCATGGTATTTTCAGTGGCATCATATGGTTGTGAAAGCTGGACATTGAACAAGAGAGACAGGAAAAGAATTGATGCTTTTGAATTGTGGTGCTGGAGACGTCTATTGAATATACCATGGACCGCCAAAAGAACCAACAGATCTGTCCTAGAAGAGGTACAACCAGAGTGCTCCTTGGAAGCAAGAATGGCCAAACTGCGTCTTACATATTTCGGACATGTAGTCAGGAGAGAACAATCCCTGGAGAAGGACATCATGTTTGGAAGAGTGGCAGGTCAACGCAAAAGAGGAAAACCCTCCACCAGATGGATTGACACAGTGT